>JAAGVU020000083.1:328220-339820 GCA_011763525.2 Mormyrus iriodes | reverse complement strand
AATTTCTTTTGTAGCTTCCTCAAAGAACTCTAGTAAATTAGTTAAACAGGATCTACCTCTCCTAAATCCATGTTGGCCATGGAGTTAAGCAATCATAGAAATCATCTTGGGGCTTGTGTTTTGAAAACCAAGGAAAATTATGCTGAAAAGAATACGTTTATTTATGAATGAAAAGTCATACATTCACACATTGTAGATGTATTTCGAATGTTGAATGAAATGAGTGCACATTAATATAAAACCAGAACTACTTGTAGGATTATATGAAAATAATCAATGCCCACCTCTGGACCAGTAAGAAACCAGTATTAACCAAAGCCGTGGTATAAGATCTAGTAAGGTATCAGAGACTATGACTTTTGGTTTTTTACACTATTTCAATTAGATTAAAGACATTAAAAGCACAATATTTCTCTTACTTTTTAATTAAAAAAATAGTATATATGTTACATATAACACAACAGCAAGTTTTTGAAGCCTGGGAACCTATTTTTTATGTTTCGAGTTGGTGAACTGTACTGCATATACCAGTTAGTTCCAATGTGCATGTATTTTGACATATGACCAGTCTGACGGAATGGAAGTAAGTCAGTTGTAAGTCAGAGACAAGTCTGTATACGCCACACATTCAAGCTTAATGGTGCCAGATCCCTTCCAATCTTTTGATCAGCCTAGAATAAGATCTGCCTTGATTGTAGCCTCAGAGTTGATGTATTGATAAGCCAGTGGTTCTGTAAAAATTGAGAATCTGGCTGGATTTTATCTAAACAATCCTTGGAATATTAGAGGGAGCAGGAATGGTGGCTTAGCAGCACACCCCAAGGCTTTTGGATTAAAAACAAGCCCCAGCAGTAGGCCTGCATAAGTTTGTTACAGGTTCTTTGCTGCCCTTGCAGTATGCAGTCAAACATAACCTCCCTGATGTGAATGGAGCCTGAGTTGGTGCAGGAGGTACAGAGATACAGACTAGATATAGTTGGGCTCACTGCAACGCATGGCTCGGGCTCTGGAAACAAATTCCTGGAGAGGGGCAGTACTCTGTTCCACTCTGGAGTTACTCATGCTGAGAGGCACCGGGCAGAGGTGGAGCCCCCTGGCTCAGTGCCAATACATTGGAGGTTACCCTGGTGAATGAAAGGGCTGCCTTCCTTCAACTTTGTGTCCTGTGACAGGCTCTGACTGTTGTCTGTGTGTATGCCCCAACCACCAGTTCAGAGTATCTGACCTGCTTGGAGACCTTGGATGGGGGAAAGGCCCCTTCAGGGAACTCCATTTTTCTACTGGGGGACTTAGATGTGGGTAACGACAGTGAAGCCTGGAAGGGTGTGATTGGAAGGAACGGTCTGCCCGATCTGAACTTGAGCAGCACTCTGTTATTGGACTTCTGTGCTAACCACAGCTTATCCATAACAAACACCACGTTCTAGCATAAGGATGTTTATAAGTGTGCCTGGTACCAGAGCACCCTAGGCCGCAGTTCAATGAACAATTTTGTAATCGTATTGTCGGATCTTCGTCCGCATGTTTTGGACACTTGGGTGAAGAGAGGTGCTGAGCGGTCAGCATCACTCCTTCTAAAGTTCTCTAATGTGTCCTCATTTATATCCAACAGACATCCATCACACATGGAAATATTATGCAACGTACAACGTGTCACAAAGAATGCCGTGACCTTCTGACTTATCTAAATATTTGAAACGCATTTTCAGCAATCCAAATGTCCTTTCAATTACAGCATGTGCTTAATTCTGATAATAAACTCGAAAGATTTTTTTTATTGATACGGTTTGTTCTTTACTTTTTTTTCCTCAGTATGTTTATTGACAAACATTACAAATAAGCCAGAACCATAAAAGCAAACTAAACCTCCAAAAACTCAATAAGCAAATTCACACACACACTCACGTTCATTAAACTTGCATAGATTCCTCTTAGTACAGAATACACTTATGATAAAATGAGAAAAAATATTATTAAAATGCCTCATATTTTTAGCATATATTTTCTCAACTGAAACCTGTATTCATGGTTTCTATTATGGTCATGTACGGTTCCCATAGCTGATCAAAGTCTTTTCGTTTGCCTCTAACAATATAGGTAAGTCTTTCCAGTCTGATACATTCTGAAAGTTCCTTTATGAAACAATGTCAAAGAAGGGGCATGCAAACTCTTCCAGTATAGTGCATTTGTTCTTTACTTAATATGTATATTTTTCTTTTGGTGTTAGTTGGTGATTACATGATGGGACTAGATGTAACCCATAATAAAACATATATAAATGGAATAAAATGATAAAAAAACATTAGTGCACCTCCAGTGTGTATTTGTGTCCTGTTCACCTGCACGTTTCTAAAACGCGCTGCTTAAATACCGTTTAATGACACACCACTGACTTTAGACATGGTTTTTGTTGGTTAAAAGCGCAATGTCTTTTCGCTGCCTTAAAATAGCAACGCGCTGCCAATACACCCGGTAATGCCTCCTACGAGCAGAAAGCAGGCACATAATCATCTGCTATTTTGGCGACGTGTGCGCATGGTGTGAAAAGGAGCAGTACGTTGGTACGAAACTAGCTAAATTAGTTTGCGTCGCACTTTGAGTCGGTGGAAAATAGGGCCCATAATAGGCAGTTTGGGATCATTTCGGTTTGCCCAAAAATTACACCAGCAATGGAGAGAGAGTAGCTAATTAGACCAATATTGTCTGTTGGCTCTTTGTACCGAACCATGAATTTTTTGTAGTCACCCTGCAATTAAACATGTAAAACAAAGGGCTGTTGAAAGTACTTTTCAAAAAGAAAAAGTTAACATTGCTGGTTTGCAAGCTGTTCCAGCCTTTGCTGGTAGTAATATTCCTTTT
The DNA here is from genome assembly GCA_011763525.2 of Mormyrus iriodes. NCBI lineage: Eukaryota > Metazoa > Chordata > Actinopteri > Osteoglossiformes > Mormyridae > Mormyrus > Mormyrus iriodes. The sequence goes on along the minus strand of JAAGVU020000083.1, from coordinate 336,961 downwards.
CTCTGTATATTCGCTTTCATTTTAAATAATATTTAGCCTTTAAAATTCATTGACAAGTCTTATTTTGAATAAAATATTTGAACATATAGGTTTATAATATACACTCAGTGACAAAAAAAGTTAAGTAATGGTCCGATTTGGATTCGGTAAACGTGCTGACCAGTGATGAGTATGTAAATGATTTGATTTGCAAGAAGCTGGCACGTCTAGTCACCAGACACAGAGGATGCCTTGTAGACACATTAGGCAGCATAACCAGCACTTGACGGAATTTGATAGGGGTCTCATTGTGGGTTTGCATGAGGCCTGGTGGTTGTATCATGCAATTGCCCGGCATGTGGAGCATGCAGATCTCACAGTCGCCCGATGATGGAACCCATGGGCACGTGAGGACACCCACACACGCCATGAAGGATCCAGTCGCTCAAGACAGACCACACCAAGGAAGGGTCGTTGTACTGTGCGCCAAGCATTACAGAACCCTATGACATCTGCGCCTGCCATCCAGACACAGGTACTGGACTCTCTACAACACCCTGTGTCATCCAGCACCATGTCTCAATGACTGGCATCAGTCATTGAGACATGTCCCACTGTCCCATGCACTGTAACACCAGCGCAGAGATGGCTGCATTTGGAGTGGTGCCATACCCGGGAAGCATGGACTGATAACCAGTGGCGTTGTACCATGTTCAGGGATGAATCTCGGTTCTGCATTACCACGGATGACCGTCATGTGTCCGTATGGTGGCGCCGAGGGGAGAGGACCAATCCTGCGTATGCTGTGGAGAGACACACCAGCGTTACTCCTGGCATCATGGTGTGGGGAGCCATAGGGTATGACTTCTGGTCATCTCTGGTAGTGATTTGGGGGACCCTGACAGCACAGCGCTACGTCAGTGACATCTTGCGTCCGCATGTCTTATCCCTCCTGAGACAACACCCTGGTACAGTCTTTCAACAAGACAACGCCCGTCCACACACGGCACGTGTGTCTATGGACTCCCTGCATCATGTTGAGGTCCTCCCGTGGCCAGCCAGGTCGCTCAATCTTTACCCAATCGAACATGTGTGGGATCAGCTTGGACATCAAGTTCAGACATAGTGCCATTCTGCAGGACCCTGAGGGCCAGTCACAACAGCTGTGGGCCGACTTGCCACAGGAGAGGATACAACAGCTGTACGACTCCCTTCTGTACCATATCGCCACATGTATCCAGGCCCGGGGGGGTGCCACACTCTGCTGACATGGGACCCGCAGTGTGCCCATACTGCCAACTCTGTTGTTCGTTTGATCTGATATTATAATCATTGGGATACAGTCACATGACCTTTCACCACGTGCAGATTCATTTCATTTCCACCGCTCTATCTGGGTGCTTTTTTATCACTGAGTGTATGTGATAAAGGTAGTTTTCTGTTTAAAATTATGCAACAAAAATACAAGAACCATTGTGTTACTGAATCGTGATTTCAGTATTTTGCAAAAACAATTTTGATGATCATGTTAGCTATTATTGAGCAGCCCTACTTTGCAATGTGCTGTAATGAGTCAGAGTATGTATTGCGGCGGTTCTATATCACGAGTAGGATTTTCATTTTAGTATCCTGTAGAGGGCAGCAGCTGTTCCGTTGTGTTTGTTGCAGTTGGGATTTTTTTTTAGTCTATAGGTTGGAACTTTTCTTCGTGACTATGTCGGTTGCAATTAGTATGTTGTGAAGCTGCATGCTAACTAGGGGATCTTCTCCAGAATGTCAATGGTCAATTTTAAAGATATTAAAAGTGAAGGATTACTTGAGCTAACTTGAAACTGTGTTACTTTTGTGAAAGTGTCACTGACCCTGTCAAATAATAACTACAACAGTACTGACATTTGCAAGAATGAATCACTTTCATACAGTGCAGCAAGACATTCAGCTGGTGATGCAGGAAGCATTGTTATCCAAGTTGCCTGTGTAACCGCTGCAGGCTGAGCATAGGAAGTCGAGTACTCACTGGTGGATTCCCATCATTTATTTACGCCTGCAGAAAACAACATAAATGGATTTGCCTTCAAGGTTCGTCTTGGACGTGACACCCTCAAAAATGCAAAGGCACACTCTGTGTCATATTATTAATACACAGTCAATATACATTAATCAGATGTTATAAATGTACACTGTTTGTTTGGTTAACAAACAAAAACGAAAACTTTTGTACAAAAACCAATGGCATCGATGGGAGATCCCTTTCTTTCCTAATTATTCACATTCCGCTAGCTACGGAGAACAAATGCATTTAATAACCTGGAGTACTTATAATCGAATGAGCATATCTGGCTAAACAGAGCTAGTGAAACACCAGTGCTTATTATATGAAAATAAAATGGCAAATCAAAGTCAGAATCCAAATACCTGCAGAAAACAACATTAATGCATTCGCCTTCTATGTCCGTTTTGCACATGATACCTACATGTACAAAACAACCAATTTTACATACCGAATGACAAAAAGAAATCTATTTCAGTAGCCATGTCTTACAAACCGTGTTGCCATTTTGCAATGAGGCGCCAAAATAATGCACTAATACAACTCATGACCAACAAAATTTCAGAGAAAATAGTATTACTACTTAGAATGGTATACATGTTAAAGACTACAACAAAAAAGTAAAATTATCAAAGAAAATATTTAAATAATGTCAGAGCACCTCACCCTTAGAAATGCAAAGGTGCACTCTGAAAGAGGTGGTGGCACTACAGGAAATAAAAGGGGTGATGTGCAGCGATAAACTTAAATATGTAATAACCGAAATTAGATAAAATTCACATAAATCTTATATCATGGTAAATTAACAATAAACAACAATTAGAAACTTATGTAAACTCCCAAGTATATTTCCACTCTGTTACACCCACCCCTACTGAATTTTTATGGAATTTGAGCCCACTTAACCACCATCTACTGAAAAAAAAACTGCAACAAAACTGACTTACAAACAGATTTAGCAGTAATCTTATCCTGAACAACAATACAAACAATGGTTTGTATTACTGTAGCCTACTCACTGGCCTGACTAGGTGACCAAACCTTGACCTAACTGACATCTGTGAACCTGAATGACCACTGGGCCTGAAAGCTGAAAGCTGGTGGTCGCATATAGACTGTGTTGTGCCACCAATACCAACAAGGTGGGACAGACTCAAGTCAGACAACCGTGTGACCCAGCCCATGGTACGTCTTTCGGAATCCACGAGTTCAGGATCAGTTGTCGAGGCTTGACTATCTTCCCTAACCACAGCTAGACCACCATCACTTTGAGTGCCAAGGCCAACGCTACCATCCAGGAAATCCAGGCTCCTTTCTCCAAACTGAGCTGTGGTACTACAGCTACACAGTTGATTCCCAACGATCAGCAGGCTTCTTCTTGCCCCTCTCTTTCCTGTTACCTATGAGAACTCCAATTTCAATAGTAGCCCCTTTCGCTCCCCTGTTATAAAGCAGAGCATTCCTGCATTGCTCCTTCACTGCGTGTTTTTGGGTAACCCCCATGGTCTCCTTCAGAGTGCTCGTGAAGGATGCCACATATTCATCATAACTCTCATCTCATGTCTACAATTATACATGAATGTCAGAGTCTGTAGTTTCCAAGGCTAATCAGCCTTTGCTTCAGGTTACAATGCACGGATCATGTCACCCAAAGTCCGATTAAAAATATGCAGAACCTGACTTTAGACAAAATACTTATTCAATGAAATGGGCATCTGTGGCAGTCTTAACAGGCAAGTCATTTTATATGTAATAAGCATTCTTAATTCCAAGGTTTCCTAAGGTTGTGTCCGTTCTTGGTGATCAATTGACTAAACATCCATCAGGATTGACAGGCTCCGTTTCCAAACCAGTGTGCGCACCCATTTACTTGACTTATGGGCGAGGCCGTTATCTAGCCCTGGCCCTCATTAGCTGCTGTTATTCCTGGCAAGTTTCTCAGCCACACTGCCGTACACAGCCATTTATGTCTTCATAAAGGTCTTACACATCCCTTTAATTTACCTTCCAGTCACCTGGGCAGAGATAACGCACAATCACTATGCTGTGAACTTAATACATTTTGGTCTAGGATCATTGCGGTACTGGAAAATGTTATTTTGTGTGTGTTGTGTACTGAATATGGTTGGTGTGACAATGAGTATCCAGTTGCCTTGAAATTATAGCTAAATATCTGTGTATTATGGCTAATTAAATGTCCTTACTTTTTTTTTCCTTTGCAACAAACTTGTAACATATGTTAGTTGTCCTGCATGGTCTCCATGGGCCAGTTGTACATTTGCCTAGACCAGTGTTTCTCAAACCAGTCCTTGGGGACCCCCAGATGGTCCACATTTTCCCTCCCTCCCAGACAGTCCACATTTTACTGGGAGTTAAACGTGGACTATCTGGGGGTCCCCAAAGACTGGGTTGAGAAATACTAGCTTAGATTGCAAAAATGTGTCATTATTATTCTGGGAAATCTTTCCACTAAGGGAGGTGCAGGATTGCTGCATAGTGCAGGACCACCTTCTTCATAATATTCATCAGTGAATCTTCAGTTTTTCAGATATGGGTGGTGTCGCTTGGGTAGGTAGGTTAGGAACCTGTGCCCATATCTGGTAACAGAAGGACATCTTAGGACAAGCGGGTACTAAAAATGGCTGGTTGGATGTTTAAAAAAAAAAGTATTAATTCATCCTTGGTCTTAATTTAATCATCGGTTCCCTACAAATCCTTGGTATTATGGAAAAGTAAACAAGTCTAAATAATGCAAAAGTACTCTGGGAAATACAATTTATGACTGTAAACCACATTGTGGAATGCAAAACAATAAAATACTAGATTAGCTATAAGAATATAACAGGCATATTCAAGGGTACATTTATAGTACAGTAATAATTACAAAATGCTGGAAAATGAATAAATTTTTGAGTACCCCTTTAATTCTCTAGAGTGTCTACATGAGCAAGCCACTTTCATCAGATCGTGCAGATGAGAAGTGGTCTTGTGGTTAAAGGGTCGGCAACTCCTACAGTCTCCTATCACCTTCTATCCATGCTGTCCTGGCAGCAAAGAAGTATTCATTGAAGTTTGATTTAAATATACATATTTATTCCAAAGTTAATGCAGTGGGGTAAAATGAAAAACCTTGTGAAAGTGTAGCATCATGGCTGAAGAACAAAGAATTCTAAATTTACATTTAGTGTATAACTTGTAACTGCTGTTGCTCATAATGTATGAGGTCCTATATGCACCACCTGAAATTAACATTCTACAAAGCGTGCCATCTGTTCTTTACAGTCAGGGATAATTCTCAGTGTTCTTGCTTTCTTTTAACAAAGTCACAGGATAGAAAAGTCAACTCGAAGCAGTACAAATGATTCAGATTCCTCAAAGACAAGTGGCAGCTGGTTGAATGCAGACTTTTATCTTCTCTTACACTCCTTTTTCAAATTTTGTTCTTTTCTTTCTTTCTTCTTGGTGTTCCTGTACAGCATTTTTATCAGTCAGTGTTGTTTTGACTTTGACGTATGGAGCAACTGAACCTGTGGCCTTTGATGAAATTTAGGAAAGTATCATGATTTAATTGAACATAACTAATGAGTTTAATACTTTTTTTATTTTAATGGAGTAAAGGTTCTACTTCCCTATTCAACCCAGAATTCTTAAGGTCTTTGCTCCAAATTATACAGTATCATGCTTTATTTCTGTCCTCATCTGTTTCCTCAGTCATTAACATGGCATACCGTGCCAATGATTGCAGGGATGTAAACTTAACCTGGCACTCATCCTGGTAAGTACACAGACATTTTCAGGTCTTATAAAATTAACTCATACCAATTGCACAGATGTCAAGAAAAATACCTCTATTCTGTATCAGTGCTGGTGGTGTGCCTGGAAGAACAGGCCCAGTGTATTTGAGTTGCTCATAAGGGGTGGAATCTTTTGTATTTGTGTCTATTGTGTCATCGCTCCTGCTTGAGTTGGCTTGGTAAATCTGTAATTTCCTTATTTGATAAGCAGTAGATAATGTATAACATAAATGAAACTCTTGGAGTGTAATAGCAAAGAATATTGATATATGTAGTGGTTACAGAGCCAACTGTTGTGGAATAATGATGATCATAACATTTGGAAATTTACAGTTGTGGCACAGTTAAATATCTTGTGAATGTTGTTCAAGGTCTTCTAAAGATTTTTTGGTTTTCATGAAAAATTGTAAAAGGTAAAATATTATTAGTGTATTGCCAAATTTTTGTAATGGAGCAGTATAGCAAATATTGTGCCATTTTATGTTTTGTATTTTTTGTAGTAATGAGCTGAATTTTCTGCATTTTCACACTATTCCCCCATATAGAAATATTCTCAATGGTTTTTATCAGCACAATATGCAAGAACAAATATGTCCAGCTGAGTTTCAACATGAAAACATAAACATGCAATTTATAATCTACTCATTTTACCTTAAAGCCCCCGCGGCACCCCACAGGGAGACATTTGACTAAAATAATTATCCTTAAAATAATTATCTTTAAATTAACTTTTGTATGCAACCCATGTATGAGTAAACTTTAATTCAGGTCTGATGCCTATAGTGTGAAGTATGTTGACAAGTATTGCAATTTAGTATAATTTATGTCGACCTTGTTCAAGTCATTCATGGTTGAAATTATTGCTCTGTTTTCAGCTCAGAGAAGAAACCAGTCTAAACGGATACTGGATTACTTACCTGACAGAAAGGTGGCTCAGTTATTTTTGGTGCGGTCGTTGTTTTCAATGGTGAAGTGATATGACACCCGAATTTGGCCAGTCGACCTAGTTGCAGGCTGAACTGGGCCTCTGAGAGCACAGACACCTTAATGAGAGGGCTGCTCGTTCACACAGCTGTCACCCTCTGCTGCAGCCTCGCTCACCTTCGTCCCACTGCCACAAATATCCTCCGGATGCTAGAGGTTACCGCCTAGCCAGGCTATTTCCAGCTACTGCTACATCAAGTACATATTTTGGCTCTGATGGTTTCTTTTAAATCCATTTTTTGCCAAAGCAGCATGTATGATCATGGACAATGTCCATAAACAGGTTCATTCAGCTATTATCTGCATAACCATATACAGTATCATAAGTATCGTTTGCCCTGACCCGGATTTTAAAAATCTCAGAGAGGCATTTGAGGATGTTCGCTACCCACTGCATAAATAAAACATTACAGAAATGCGTAGCATAAGGATGAGTTTGATTCAAAATGGTAACGTCAGTCGGGGAAAGGTTTCCTGCAGCATCCCGCTATAAACGCTGTACCCCAGTCTTCCAGGATTATGTATATATATCTTTTTCCCTCTCCACTCAAGGTTTTGGTGTGTGGATCTTGAGGGCTGTTATATAATTTTCCTAATTCATTTGCATGCACAGTTTTTATGTGCACAGAGATGAATTGCTTGCTGTAGTACCGGTCATAGCTGATGTGGCGGCCTAGGCGAGCATCACCAATGAAGGCAAAGTGAAATTACCTGGCAAGTCGGCGCCCCCGCAGAGTAATATAATGTTTCCATTATATTAATGTGTATTAGGTTTTATACTCGAATTATATTTCAAAGCTAAAACTCAATGGCAAAGTATTATTGTGTCCCTCTGCTGTGTGTTAAGTATTCCTGTCAGCAGCTAAATGAAATAACCTATTGCTTTTGAAAATAAACTGTGATACTGAAGCAACAATTGGGGTTAAGAAGACACTTTTGGGGAAATAGAGACACTAATGGCTAATTTAATGGTCAGATTTCAAGTTATAATGAAAATGTGAACACAATCTAAGCTTAAATCGCAACAACCAGTACACCAAATTGCACAAATGTCTTTCAAATCCCGAAGTCAGGGACTCATGCAGATGAATAATGTAGTAGACATTAGGAATCTCTAATACAACATTAATTTGCATTTTACCTCAACACTGTGAAATCTGAAGGGTGTTGATTAATTTTCTGTAACCTAGTGATGTAGTCAAGACCACCTAAACTGAGAAAAAAATATAGAAGTCGCAGATAAGCTTAGAAGCAGAACGTCAATGGTGGTATTCTCCGGAATACTTACCGTGCCCCGTGCGAGCCAGGCTAAGTTAGCTGAGATAAAGAGATTAAATGCGTGACTGAAAGGGTGTCGGAAAGAGGGGTTCAGGTTTATGGGGCACTGGAGGACCTTCTGGAAGAGGTGGGACCTGTTAAAGCCGGATGGGCTGCACCTGAAGCGGAAGGGAATCACTGTATTGAGGAGGTGTATGTGTAGAGTAGACGAGGAATGTTTAAACTAGGGACTGGGGGGGCAGGGAGGTCAGTTAAGACTATAGCAGGGTGGAGACGGAAAGCCCAAATTAATGATGAAAGTGGGCACTGTAAAAGGCCTACCCTCTGCTGTCTGTACTTAAATGCCTGGAGCATTAGAAACAAAATTCATGATTTGGAGGCTTTTATTTCATAAGACTCTTACAACATTATAGGAATAACAGAAATGTAGTCGAGGGACAATGTTGGAGAAGAATATAATATGGATGGTTACATGCTGTCCTGTAGGGACCGGATAGGTAAGAAGGGAGGCGGCGTTGCTGTACAATCCGAATTCTGGAAAAGTTGGGACGTTTTTTAAATTTGAATAAAATGAACATCAAGAGACTTTCAAATCACATGAGCCAATATTTTATTCACAACAGAACATAGATAACATAACAAATGTTGAAACTGGG
>JAAGVU020000083.1:311776-323081 GCA_011763525.2 Mormyrus iriodes | reverse complement strand
ATTTTGTATTGCTATACAAAGTTACCAAGTCACAACAACTGAATATGAAACATCCACAGAAGATAGTCACTAATGTATATCCTAACAAGTCCTATTGCTGACTGCTAGTTATTAAAACTGCAATGAAACGAATGGAGTTAAATCCTAATGGAGGAGGCAGGTTAACTCTATGCTTAACTGCCATGCATCATGGTAAATATTCTAGATTAATCCCTAGCCCCCATCCATCGCATGATGTTTCCCACATACCTCTGTATCGCTTACCACAGGATGCCTCAGGCAAGTTGAAATCTGCACACCAGCCCCTGACCTTTCTTTATATGCCTTTTTTTTTGTCTGCCAGGTGTAGAAAATGAATGGATGGACAATCAAGCTGCATGTGGAATGCTAGACTTACCTGATACCATTAATGCAACAAGTCTTGGTTTGCCCCAATGGACGTAAAATAATAATCATATATAAATAAGATAAATTGAACCAATATAGCTGTAATTAATTTCGAAGTCCTCTTGTTATCAGTGTAGAACTGGTCAGGCTCCTAATTAGATCTTTACAGAGACCATCAGATACGGGAATCGGTCGCATTACTCAGTAATGGCTTTTGGCATTACAGCTTACAGTTTATCTACTGAGTCATTCATTTGGTGCTTTTCAAGGGTTTGCTGAATGATATTTATAAAATTATGCTGAAGTCACTTGCAACAGTGCCTGAAGACTTTCATTATTGTGCCCCTCCAATCTGGCATATTCTGTGATAGATATGATCTGTAACTGGATGTGTAACGTGCCTTTCAGGAGATCTGGGGTTTTCCTGTTTGCTTGATACCCTGCCTATGACAATTGAACAATTAATTGATATACAACAAAGTGACAAATGTTAGAGAACTAGTCAGAGAATCAAAGCAATAGAGGATAAAGAGAAGAGATTGCCAAAATATGCCAGTATCAATATATTGCAATTTTTTAGATTTTCGATGCAAGCTGATATGACAGTAGAGCTTCCGTTTTTCATTTATTCTTTCCCAATCTTTTCAGAAGATTATTGAGTAAATGAATGCTGTTATTGTTGCTCTAAGCTGTATTTCCTCTCTTCCGCCCATAGCATTCTGTAAGGAAGGCTGCCACAGTGGGGGGACTTGTGTGTCACCTAACACCTGCCTTTGTCCTCCTGGCTTCACTGGACGACACTGCGAGAAAGGTGAGCAATTCCATCTGTCAGCCTGCACTATAATCTGCAGAAATGCAGAGCTTTTTATCAATATATTTACACTAAGCAATGCCACATCTGTCTAAATGCTGCAAGGTCTAAGGTATGTTTTTCCATGATAGAGCACCTACAGTGGTTTCTCACATTTCTTCCTGAACTCTTCCTTTAAGTGAGATTGTTTTAAGCTTTTTTTGTTTGTTTTCTGATACCTAAAAGGAAGGTGAAATAGGTTATTATTGTATTTTAGCAAATGCGGCATTTGAGATATTATTCTCCTAAAAGAAATTAAACAACTGCTTATCTCCTACTGAGGTCTTCTATTAAAATGTGCCAGAGAAGGTTATTCTGATGCAGTACTAATGAAAATACATTCCTGCTGCTGGTCGTGGCGGCCCAGGCAGAGGTTAACTGGACACTGTCTCTTTGCTGTCATGGAAACCAATGTCTGTCACAGTACAGTAATGATAAAGTTCCACCTATGTGCTTCTAATGGAATAGCTATCAGGGGTTATTTGTGTGCTATTAAAAAGAAGGAATTGTTAAGCTTATCTGAGTTTTTTCAGTTCAACACTAAAGCTATCTATGAGCAATCTGTGGTCTTAAAAAATCATTTATAACAATTAAAGGGGAGGTTTAAAATGTAGTACCTTAGTACATTGTTCGATTACTGTACATTCTTTCTGCTGATGCTTTCATCTAGCTGTACATCCAGATACATTTCTTGAACCTTAATTTGACAGGTAAATAGAGTACAGGGTGTCATTTCAGAGAAATGATCCTGTATTCTGTAAAAAGTGCTATGGATCTTCGCTGGAAATTGGAAGGTTGCCAGGTCGAATCCCGTGAAGGCCAGGAGCGATTCTATCCCATTTGGTCCTTGAGCATGACCCTTAACTTGCAATTACCTCGTCCCCGGTATGACGTTAACCTACATCCAACCCTGCGAGCAGGTCCTCCAACTTATAGAGAAAATTTGGGGGTTGGTGGCAGGATTGGCACTCCAGCCACTGGAGAAAACCACACACTGTTCCATTCCATTCAAACTAGTGTGGTGCTCACCTGTGAGGTATCACCCGCCACACGGCTGCACTCGGGTTCTCGTCCCTGAGGTGGTTTGTCATGTGATGGGTGCAGCAACGCATTGCATCATCGCCTGCTCCTTACCTCTGTAAAAAGTCAAGGTGATTGCCACATTCATGCTTGTTGACATTTTATTGACTACTGGATCTCTGGGAATAAATTCATGACAAGTTGCAGGATCTTCTTATGCATCTTTTACTTCTTAAAGACTACATAAATCACCAGAGGGAAAGAATGGGACCAGGGGAAACAGAACAAAATAAGAATGATTGTGAATGTGCTGGGTCTTTATTCTGCCATCACTGTAAAACACAAAAGCAATACTGATTCTCTCAGTAAAATCAGTGTCCAGACTTAAAGAATTCTGGGTGTTCATTTTTCTCCATTGTCTGGTTTGTTTTGAGAATGAAGGTTAAAGTCCACAGTTTATTAATTTACATTAAAACAAAACAAAAATGAAATCAAAGTTAATTACCTTTCCCTTACAGCTGTTTCTGTAAGCATCCTCTAACCCGTTTTAATTTTACCTTTGAAACTGCTTGGCCTCCAGCCCAGGCAGTAACGGTGTCCTCCTCACAGCATCTCCCCAGTGCGCAAAGTGCAATGGCAAACGCAAATAATATCTTTCAGCACTTTGTCACACCTTAAGGAGTGTGGCTTGGCTTTGAAAATTAGCAGCTAATGCTGCTTTTGGAAAAAGACCTAGTTGTCATGGAAACTTCATTTGACTAAAATCTCAAGGTTGCCGCTTGAACGGTTCTAAGTTTCACAGTCAAACATTGAAAGGGGATTTCCACTTCAATTTCCATGGTTATGTTCTTCCTTGGATTTTTCCTGCCTACTGTATAAAACATTTAAATGAACTGGATACTTACTTTGAATTGTTTGTTATTTTTTCTTCTTTCTCATAAGTTGTATTGAGATGGTAGGGAGTCACGATAAACAATAGTAAATGGTCATCTGACTCCCTTTCTCTATGCCTAATTACACTCAAGTGGGGCCATTTTACTTGAATGCTTCATCAGACTACATTTGAAAAGACTGCAGCTGTTAAGTAAGCAGATTTAAATAAAAACTTCCATCAGAACCATCTTAATATTTCCAATTCGTTTATTTGTGGCGCAGTATAATTTCATGACCCCCAGGTCAAAGTACATGTGCCAAGCTGACACACTGAAAAATCTTTGAAGATTAAAAATATGTGTACGCAAGTTCACATAGCTTTGGTGCAGAATTTTTGTGGAACTTTTACAACTTTTCTATATGTCAGTGTAACAGAACTAACATGGCAAATGGCTTTTGTTTATTATTACACAGATATTAAATGTAGCAAACAGACATGAGTCTTTACTTCATGTGCAATTTTAATTTAAATGGAAAGATAACAGGGGAACTGAATGACTAATATGACAGAATTAATCATTTTATTTTATCATACATATGTTGGAAGCACTATGTATTTTCAGTATTATAACTGTATTCATTTAACAGCAAATACATATGGTTTTGGGACCAGTCCGCTGCTACTAAGCACACTTTCTCATTAACATAATAACTTAAGGATTTGATGGAATCTTTGAAGGCACATGCGGGGTGCAGGGTGAAGGTCTGGAACTGATAAAATTTTTGAGACAAATCACACCAAAACTGAAGCAGTACCACTTAGTGATACCAAAGAGAAGGGCAGCCTCAGAAATTTTACCTTGTCAGCATGATAACTCAAAAAGTGTTTGTCTGACCATTCAGACTTTGCAGGCACGTTGTTTGGTTGAAGATCTGGTATTGATTACATTTTGAGACAAACTGCAAGTTGAAGCAATGCTGCTTAGTGGTAGTAAAGGGCAGGGTGACTGCAGAAGTCATTTGACCTTGTGAACATGATAACTCAAAAAGTATTTTTCAAACATGGCAGACACACTGTATGAGAGAAGATCTGGACCAGTCAAACATTTCATAGGTCAGTAGCTCTAAAACTTTTTTGTTTTCACTGCCACCCCTCAGTAAATTTAATTGGTAGCAGTCCGGTCAGCAGTCAACGAAATTTATCGCATGGAATCCCCCCCCCACTACTTGACTAATCTGTTAGTTAGTGAAACTGATCATGGGAGACCACCCCTCCCCACAGCTAGAGGTACAGGGTGTACTTTATTACTTTTAAAAATGAGGTCCAGGGAATACACTGTTGTCATTCTGACATCTGGCATCTAGTTTAACCCGATGCCATCAAGTGACTCATCCTTATAGTATAAAATTAACTTAAAGGGTTTAATACATTTATTGGACCAAAAATCACTTTCATTGGGTTGTGGCAAACATACATAGCTGTGTGGGACTGTATTTTTATTTTTTCCCTATGAGGCCAGTCCTCACCAACCCACAACATTTCTCACCTGCTTTCTGCAGGAATGCCATGCTCTTCCTTCTTCCACCTTTTTTTTCAGCTGAAATCTTGTCTGCATAGGATGGTAAGATTCACCAATTTGCATTGGCGCTCCGACATAAAAGTTCATGATGTGATTGCCCCAATTTTAAAAAAGTGTGTACTGGATACAATTCAGGATGAACTCCGGCTGTATCGTTTCTAACATTTTTGTATCAGTAACAACTGATCGTTAATGCAGAATAGTGAGTTAAAATCATTTTGCTTTATTAATTTTGTATTTTTTATTTAGGGAACAACTGGTGTTATTAAAGTTTTTCGGGGTAATTATGCTTCTACGAGGGGGCATGTCTTTAATCTAGTAAGTGCTTGCGTTTGTAATCTGTTGCACCTAAAAAGCAAGCTCTCTTTTGTTTCTGTGCTTTGTGAAGGTAATATTTGGCTCCTGGCTTATCCAACTTTTAAGCCAGTAACTCATTGAAAATTGTTATAATTTTATTGTATTTGCCCATCTTTTATGTACATTGAAAAGATTAATTTGTGACTATTGTAAACTGTTGCGCGCAAAAGCAAGCTCTCCATTGTGTCTGTAAATGGAGAAGAATCACGAAACTGCTTCTTATGTTTATGGAATAGTGAGGAAGAATCTGTAATACAGTGTAGTTTTGTTTTTTTTTGTTGGCTTTGCTATTTTTTTAAGTAAAAACCTATTTTTAAGATTTAGGCCTACAAGTAAGTCCTTAGTTTTATTTTGCTGTTTAAGTCATATTCACATCCAGATTGTATTCATCATCACTCATCTCTCCCATCATATTGCACTCACCACTGGGTCAGAGCAAGTGAAGTTAGGGTGTCACGATGGTTACTGCTGCTTTGCCACACCTGGGCTTGCACCTCGCTCACCTCGTCACATCACATCACATCACCAACACACCAATCCAGAATGCGGAGTGCCACGACAGGAGGGTCCCAGGCCTGCCCTGCCCTGTCCACTGGAATTATTGAGCAGGAAGCAGCGCACGGCCAGAGTTACATTAATATATTATTATTAGTAAAATCCCTATGTCTTCATTATTTAGAAATGTGACCAATAATTTTTGACCAATAATTTTATAATTAGATTGGTTCCCCCTCTCTAAACTATTTCTCAAGTACACTCTCTCATCTCCAGTTCTTCACTGCTGTCAGTGGCTAGTTCTCACAGGAAAGTCTCATGTGAGCTGGAAGCGTGTTCAGCAATGCATCGTATTGTGTTGAGTCACACCGCATCACAATAGGGGTGAATTGTATCATATCACATTAGTAGATTCTTCATATGTATCTTTAATGTATTAAATCATTGGCAATGTGTTGGGATGTGCATCACATCTCAAGCACATCCCTGGTCTGCTTTTAGGCACATGGTCTAGGAATATTGCAATGGATTGGTGCCTCATGTTGGGTTGCTCCCTGTCGTGATCCCGTAGTTTCTGGGGTAGGCTCCAGACCCCTACCACCCTGCATCGGACAAGCAGGTATAGAAAATGGATGGATGTTTGAATCAGTAACACAATTATTCTTGTATTTTTGTTACATAATTCTAAACAGAAAACTCCCTTTTCCATGTCATAACTTAGAAACCTATATACATATGAATAAGCTATCTACACATAGTTTATTCAAAGTAAGACTTGTCATTCACATTGAGTGTGGATTTTAAATGCTAAATATTAATCAAAATAGAGTATACAGAGCAAAGGAACATTATTATCAGAAAAGGCTGGAGCAGCTTGCTAACCAGCCTAGTTAACCTTTTCTTTTCAACACGTGCCTTTGTTGTATATATTTATGTTAAATGCTGGTGCTATAGTACATGTAACAAATAAAGCCACATTAAATGGCCTTCATGCGTAATCTACATTTTACAGTACAGCTTGTACTTTACTGTCGTTTGTATCTGAAATCTTGTGACGCTCACAAGTATTCACAGATAGAATTTTGGGGCCGTCTCTAAAGGCGATGGTACACAGGGCAACTTTTTGAGCAACATTGGCTGACAGAGTTGTTGAGCAACGTTGCTCGGGCACTTTCCAATTAAGAATGGGCAACAAATTTCTATATAGACACTTTTGATCTCCGTCCACAACTTTTTGAGATCTTCGAATCAGAATGCTAGCAGACAATGACTTGACCACTTGGATGTTGAAGAAAATTCAGCAAAAATGGAAGCCTCTCCGTAGCAATGGAACAAAGACAAGGAGCGTCTCCTTATATCTTTTTCCACCATTAAGCTGCCACGTGTAAACCCAAAGCAGGGAATTTGCATCATTTAATGCTTTAAATGCCATTAGGGGTCCAATTTTATATACTCAGGCTGTAATTTAGACACTGAATGTGTTTTTAATAAAACAGAAATCTTGTCAAACCGTTTTAAAAACAGCTTTTGTTCTAGAAACATAAAATGACCCCCAGAAACCTTGTGATGGTCTGCTTTTGAAATATATAGGTAGAAACAAAATAAATATTTTAGAGTTTGTTAGGGGTATGAAAAAATCAACACTCTCTGAGTCAGGAAGCATCGCTGATCGCCCATTCATTTATAAATAGCGCTATTCTTAGGATAATGGAACAGTAACCTGACAGTCGTTGTTGGATCAATAATACGTGAAAACGGCCAATTTGACTCCCGTAAAGAAGAGCACATGTTTGGATTGTGCTTACATTGACTGAGGAGCTATTTTTATTTTTTGATGTGGAATGGTTTTCGCTAAGGCAATACAATTAAAATACATCTCATCTATTCATGTTAGGATAACTGTGAACTCAAATAAGCAGTAACTTTGTAAATTACAAAATATCGCTCATTTTGATCAGTACTGTGCCTCGTTAATTCACATTGAATAAATGAATTGCAGCTCTTCGATTTTTTTGAATAAGTTATGTAACCGCTAGGATTTTTGAATGACATACCGACTTATTTTACATATGTGAGATTTGAAAGAGGGAGCAGCACTGTTAAAGATTCATGGTATGTCAGTTCCATGTACCGAACGCACATTATTCAACTATGCCGAAGTAAAGTCAGATTTTCATTTTCATTCTAGGGCACCTTAAAAACGATGGAAAATTATCTTTTGACCAGATTATCTATTTAATTTTGTGCTACATGTGAAACTTAAGTACAACAGATGATGTGCTTCC
The DNA here is from genome assembly GCA_011763525.2 of Mormyrus iriodes. Taxonomy (NCBI): domain Eukaryota; kingdom Metazoa; phylum Chordata; class Actinopteri; order Osteoglossiformes; family Mormyridae; genus Mormyrus; species Mormyrus iriodes. The sequence continues at coordinate 315,234 of JAAGVU020000083.1, read as the reverse complement.
AAGAGACATTGCAGATGCAGTTTGGAGTAATCAAGCTATGTGCCACAGATTTAACCACAGGTGGATATGAGTGCAAGTTACATAGTTGTACCCATTCAGTTAGCAGCTGTGCTTTTGGGAAACGTATCCCAAGCTGGGTTACGCCGCAATCAGATATTCTTTGTTTGTAGCCTGCTCCATTGCAAAAGTTCCTCGAAGTTTGGAAGACACACTTTCATCAGTGTTGTACTCAGAAAGAGCTGCCACCATTGCAGTTTCAGTTTGCTCTCTGAAGTCTGTTATATTATCTGCAGCAGTCATTTCATCTGCAATAATACGCATTTTTCATACCAGTTCTAGTAAGCTGTTCTGGGGGATACCTTCCAAGACTTACCACGGATAGCCGAAACCGTGGATAATAGCGAACCATCTCCAGACCCCATATATATATATATATATATATATATATATATATGTGACCTTTGTGTACTTACATATGGTAATTGATAAATTATGCACGGTAAGACATTATTAACATTAAAAACAGGAATAATAAAATACGCTGTACATTATCATACAGTACTGCAGAACTATACTCATTTGAGTGAATGAATGGGATTCTGACGTTTTAGCCCGGTTCTCAAAGAGACGATAGAGCAATGAAAAATATCATGTATAATGGGATGACGGAGCAATGAAAATCATGCTTTGTGTACCCCTCAAAGGCCAAATGAACAATGAAAACACACTGTTGTACATTTCGCAGTTTTTATTTCCGAACACGGTAAACCGTGCATAACCAAAACTTCAGATGCTGGTTTACAATTGTAAGTTCAGCGAGGCCATGTTAGATCAGACAGGAGCAATCGAGTGAAAATGATCCACTAATAAAAACCAGTATTCACAAGAGCCCTCCCTCAAAGTTTTGAAAGTGACAGTCTGCATTTCAAGGCTCATGTCATGTCATGCGCTACATCATTGAAATAAATAAATAAAACTGACAATAAATAATTAGATGAATTAAACAGGAAGACATTAACAATTTTGACAGATTTATTTATGCTCACATTTCATATCATTTTCATCTACTTATTACCACATTAATAACTATTAACCCTCACCCCCGGTTGGGGGACGTTTGGACCCCTTACGCCTTACTAGGGATTTTTTTTTTACAAAACCAGAACGGAAACCGATCGGTCACCGATTTGGTTCTAGTTGACGAAGAGATGACGACCTAATTAAAGGTGTTAATATAGGCCAATTGATGAATTTCAAGTCCAAATTTGCATTAGAAATAAAATAAACAGTTCTTTAATGTTGTTGACCTTCTTGTTGTCCTTTGTTTATTAATATTTTTAGGTACCTGTTTTGGCACTGGCATCTTTTTAAAAGTATCTTTTTACAGCCCATATTAGAAAAAAACAAAACGATACCTGTACCTAACCATGAATTGCTTTGTATGTAAGTGTGAGAATTTTTAAATTAGTATGGCACAACTCAGGGAGCCAGTGAAGTTCAGCGAGTATATGATAGTTATGTGGACGAAAAGGAGTGTGTGCCAGGATACCGGCAGCACTATTTTTAATATATCGTAGTTTATGGATTTGGACAGTAGAATAGAAAAAAAGACATTAAAGTTGTCCAGTTTAGATGTTATGAAGGCATTGACCAGACATTTGCTCATCAACAGGATCTCAAGATTGTGTATGTGAGATGATGGATGTACCTGAGTATTGTCCTTTTTAAGCTCAGGTTAATGTCTGCGACCTTTTGCTGTAAGAGCACAAAATCCATTGGTAAACCAAGGAGAAGAATTAGTAAACCTCACAACACATTCTTTAATGGGAGCAACTTCATCAATAATTGAGATAATATAGTGATTGTATTGCTCAGTTGTAGCACACCCAGATGTTTTATTTAGTGAGTCAGCTAGTAGGCTGAGACTGATGTTTTTAAAATTCCTGAATTAAATAGTGAGCTAAATAGTGAGTATAGTGCAATTAAGGCCAACAGCTTGTGGTCAAATACCAGTTAGAGTACCTACGGCACTAGTAATCTTCACCCCAGTGCTACAGACAAAGTCAATTGCATGATCTCTTGCACAGTATCGAAGCAGTCAAATATATCATAAAAGGTGCTGGCATACTTACACTTTAGATTATCGACATGAATGTTAACAGCTAGTACCACAGCGGGACAGCCTATAACAACTGCGTGGCAGCAAAGGAAGGAAACAGCAGTTGTAGAAGACACTTAGTTGTGTAAACCCAGTAATTCTAAAAATATTGTATGGATTTTTTCAAATTTTGGAGGTACATTGTAGGGGAGAAAACTGGAAATGATCAAATTTTGATACAGATCTCCCCCAAATTGAAGCAGCACTACATAGTGATAGCAAAGAGAAAGGCAGCTAAGACACTTGATCTTGTCAGCATGATAACACAGTAATTACTTGTCTCATTTTTTCCGACTTTGCAGGCACATTGTATAGGTGAACATCCTGACCTTTTAAAATATTGAGACAAATCGCACCAAAATTGAAGCAATGACGCTTAGTGACAGCAAAGAGAAGAATGAGATGAATATAGACCTGTCCTTGTGAACAGGATAACTCTATTTGTTATTATTACTGTGTATACTCCATTTGATCTTTGATGGATCTTATTACCACATCAGAAAATCATAACATGAATGAAAATCTATACTTGAAAACCTCCCCCCTGATAGACCACAAATCATTACAAAATTGCAACTGCACTACAGAGGGCAGCAAAATTGGGACTGCAAGACAACAGGCAGCAGAGTGTAAAAATGGAGCGTGCAGCCGCCATCTTACGAACACAGCCATCTAAATGTATTCTGTGAATATTTTTGCAAACTTCCCAGGAACACTGTGCAACATAACATACAATTGACATGTGCAATAAATGATTAAGAATACTTTCAGACTTACATGTCACAACAAGGACTCATGCATTCATATGAGAAGCCCCTTGACAGATAAGTCATACTTGGTCTCACACACAGCTTCATAATCTCCCATATACACCATTATACTCTTACACAAAGACTACCATATGCTCTTACATGCACAATCATACTATTATATGTATGTATACCTAATATATATGTAGAAGTACATTTCAGTTACATATAATGTGTAATATCAAATCTAAAATGGTGTGCACATCGTTAACATTGCCCCAATTTTTTAGTTCATCTTGAAATAAATATTTATGGGGACTCCATTATTCTAAGGGGGGACTGTATGGCTAATGTTTGTAATGACAGTGAAACTTGGAGGGATGTAATTCAGAGGAATGACCTGCCTGATCATTACCGGAATAGTGCTCTATTATTGGCCTTCTGTGCACAGTTTACCCATAACAAGGACCATGTTCAAATACACTCACCTAAAGGATTATTAGGAACACCATACTAATACGGTGTTTGACCCCCTTTCGCCTTCAGAACTG
>JAAGVU020000083.1:265252-311676 GCA_011763525.2 Mormyrus iriodes | reverse complement strand
GCTTCTTTGCTAAAATTACAACATTCACAGTCAGTTTTGGTCACTTTGATTTTCAGCAGATTGGGTGTTTTTTTATCCCATTTTCTATGCAGACAAAGTAGAGATGTGATACTGTTCTGTTATTCTTCCAGAAATAAGCATACAATAGTCTATATGCATTCCTTAGTACCTCATACATTTATACACATCTGCAAAAAAGAAAGGTCTCAATGAATGACAAAAAATGTTGAAGCTTTGTATATCCTTCCATCCCCCCATCTTCCCACTATCCCAGGCAGCATAAGGCACAAGGTAGGCATACAGCCTGGGTGGAACTTCAGTGCACCATAGGTCACTTACACACATAAAATCACACTTTACAGGCAATTTATGTGATGCCAGTTAGCCTAAGCGCATATGTTTTCACTGTAGGGGAATACTGGAGTTCCTGGAAGAAATGCACATGTGACTCAGGGAGAAAATGCAAAAACAAAGAAGGGAGGTAGTATTTAAACCCCCAGCTCTGGAGGTGTGAGGTGAGTGTTCAATCTTTAAGAAAAAAGAAATTTTGAATAGCTGATATGGAGGTGCCATCTAGTGGAAGAATAATAGAACTGGAACAACACACACTGACTACGGTACTGGGTATATGAGAAAATGAGCCAGTAACTGAGAGCAGCACTCAATTGCAAATGCAGTAAGCATCAGTAATGCCACTCAGCACTTAGTGGGCATTTTGCCAAATACATCTGTCACACCAAGTAAATAATAAAAGCAGAATTTTAACAACTAAAAGCATTTGTTTTGTTTTCAAAGGCAAAATCACAGGCTTATGTTATGGACCTGCCCAGGGGAACCTTACCAACTTCACTCCCTCCACAGCAATCACACCCCCCAAGTAATATCTGCCTGCGGACCATGCCCATTCAGGAAAGCTCTGGGCGGCCGGCCCTCCAAGTTCACCAGTGATTCCTGCTCATATCTCCTCCCCTTCAAAGTGTTATGTACATTACTAATTGCTTTTCCTGTCTTAGTTCTTGAAACATGCATGTCCAACGTGAGAACTCAGTCTTTGGGAGTTTGGGCCTTTTTCCTTGTGAGTCTTTCTGGTTTTTCTGATCTGATTTCTGTTTCTAGACCCAGGGTTCACCTTTTCCTCTGATCACCTATTTGCTAATTGCCTGATAATTGTCTGTTCCCCAACCACTGACTTTATATCTTGTCTTGGATTCTGTTTCCATCCTATCTGGTTATGATTCGGATTGTTTGACTATGATTTTTGCCTGCTGGAACTGAACCCTGCTCTCTGAATCTGATCTGTTCTAGAGGAGTCATTCTGCAATCCATCACAGGATAATAAGCCCTTCAGGAAGAAATAAACAGGCCAAAAATATTCTAATTTGAATTATTGTTTCCACACTTACAATTTCTTGTCAGAAAAACAGATCAAAGTCCTGTACATTTTTTTTAAAGATGAAAAGGTACAACTACCGAGATGTTCCTGTCAGGAGTTTTATGAAGAAGCTTGGAAATGTCTGAATTGCTTTTTTCATTTTCTGAAAACTCACAGTAGAATTCAAGGCAAACTTCCATCTGGATGAAAGTTACAATTGAAACAACATGGTGTTTTCGATTAAACTGAACAAAGAAATCCATATGAATAGGGCCACTCACGGTCACTCAGCTCATTATTTCTTTTGCTTCCATATCTGCTGGTCTAATCCTATATGACCATGGCTCACTTTTAAACATCGGATCACAGTCTTCCTACCGCTCTCCTGACATTTAGCTTAGCTTGGTTTATCCTCACCATGTTTTTGTTTAGGTTGAGTGGAGATGCACGGCTTCATCAAACTATTAGTCTTCACTAGGGCTACCGCTGTCAGATTTAAGAAATAAAAGAGGCTAACCCTGACCTCTCTGGGTCCAAAATGATTAAATAAATGGGGGGGGGGGTTGATTGTAACGCCCAGAACTGAGACGCATCATACGAATCAGGTGCCATATTTGTTCAAAACAATACAGGCCAATTGCACAATTATCCTCACATTTCCCAAAAGACTTGATTGCACAGCTACAGTGACACATTCTTTTTGCACAATTAAGAAATTGATGGACAACAATCCCAGTGCAGCTTAATGACAAATGGGGATTTATTGTAAATGGAACTCAGAAACAAACAAACAACAAAGGAACCATGTGAGGTCCAAATAAAGGCAGACAGACAACCAAAACTAGCTATAGGATAGAACTAACTCAAGGAAGCGCAGAGGGGAATTATGCAAACAAGCCAGCAATAAATATATTCAGCACTTCTACGCATACAAAACTTACAGGTAACACAGGAAACAACCGTGGGCATGGGCAAGTACATATATGCAGAGATGACAAGGTCTGATTAATGCCTGAATAAGCTAGAACCAATTAACTAAACATTAAGGACTAGGAGCGACAAGAAACAAGTGAGTGTCATAACAATCCTAAAGCAGTCAAACACAGGAAATACTAACAGAAGAAACAGGGATAACCTGGAACTAAATCACAAGACAAGAACCAATATTGAATAACATGAATGCAAGATAATTAACAAAAGAAAAAGAAAAAAAAATCTAAATGCCCTACAAAGTTCAGGCTGAAGTTCATAACAGAGGAGCACATCTCTGAGTTACATGTTCAGCCGATTCAGCCATGCAGGAGCACAGGGAACAAGGGAACACACAAGGGACTGTGACAGGTACAAAACAGAAGGAATGACTACCAACACCTACTGGCCAAACCAGGGAACAATGGATAGAATGGGATAAGACAGCGACCAATCCTGACCTGTTTAGAGTATATGTAAGGGATTAGCTACAATCAAGAAGAACAGTATTTACAAATCAAAGGATTTTTAACTCTTGGCTCTTTCACTTAGACCATTACAAAAAAGTGTCTGACATAAGTGATTTTATTTCAGTTTCAGATGTAATATTGATAGTTTCTGTTGTTTTGTTGTTTTTTTTTATGTTCGTGTCATATTTTTAAATATTTCAGTTTACCAAAATGCTTTGTTATACTTTTAGTTTTTGACAATAATGATAATTGATAATTACCCTGGTGGAGCGTAACACCAGGGGCCTGTTTCATGAAGTTGGGAGCTGATTTATAAAGGTTTTGCACAAATGAAAAAGACGAGAAACCTTTATATGCACATTTATATAAAGATTTTGGGATCTATAAAGCTATACACGCTATATTGCCAAAAGTATTGGGACGCCTGCCTTTACACACACATGATCTTTAATCCCATTAGCTTATTATTGATGTATAATTGTCCAAAATGGCTTTGTATGCTGAGGCATTAAGAGTTCCTTTCACAGGAACTAAGGGGCCGAGCCCAACCCCTGAAAAATAACCCCACACCATAATCCCCCCTCCACCAAACTTTACACTTGGCACAATGCAGTCAGGCAAGTACCGCTCTCCTGGGAACCACCAAACCCAGACTCGTCCATTGGATTGCCAGACAGAGAAGTGTGGTTCGTCACTCCAGAGAACACGTCTCCACTGCCCTGGCGGTGTGCTTTACACCACTGCATCCAACGTTTTGCATTGGCATGGATGCAGCTACTCAGCCATGGAAACCCATTCCATGAAGCTCTCTATGCACTGTTCTTGAGCTAATCTGAAGATCATGCGAAGTTTGGAGGTCTGTAGCTATTGCGTCTGCAGACAGTTGGCGACGTATGCACACTGTGCACCTCAGCATGCACTGTCCCTGCTCTGTGATTTTACGTGGCCGAGTTGCTGTTGTTCCCAATTGCTTCCACTTTGTTATAATACCACTAACAGTTGACCGTGGAATATTTAGTAACAAGGAAATTTCATGAATGGACGAATGGTTGCACAGGTGGCATCATATCACAGTACCATGCTTAAATTCACTGAGCTCCTGAGAGCGACCCACTCTTTCACAAATGTTTGTAGATGCAGTCTGCATGCCTGAGCGCTTGATTTTATACACCTGTGGTCATGGAAGTGATTGGAACATCTGAATTCAATGATTTGGAAGGGTGTCCCAATACTTTTGGCAATACAATGTATATCCTGAAAAAGTTCACACATTTACAAATGGTCCAGAGCTGTTTCATGACTGTTTTCAGGAAATAGAAAGAAAAGTTGAGACTGGGGCCTTGCCCTGGAGCCAGGACTCGGATGGGAGCTTCAACAATCTTCAACATCGCATAGATGTTCAGGACACAGACTGGAGTGGTTGTCCCAATTTTTAAGAAAGGGGACCCGGGGATGTGTCCCAACTTAAGGGGGATCACACTCCTCAGCCTCCCTGGTGAGGTCTAAGCCATGGGAAGTGGAGAGGAGGGTCCATCCATTGGAGGAACATTGGATTCAGGAGGAACAATGTGAATTGTGTCCTGGCTGTGAAACACTGGACCAGCTCTTCATCATCACAAGGATACTGGAAGGATCATGGGAGTTTGCCCAACCAGTCTACATGTGCTTTGTGGACTTGGAAAAGGCATACGATTGTGTCCCCCGGGAGGTCCTGTGGAGGGTGCTTCAGGAGTATGGGGTACAGGGCTCATTGTTGTGGGCAACCCTCTAATAACAAAGCAAGAGCTTGGTTCGCATTGCCAACAGTAAATCAGACTTGTTCCTTGTGAGTGTTGGACTCCGTCAGGGCTGCCCTTTGTCACCAATTCTGTTCATATCTTACTATGGACAGAATTTCTAGGCATAGCTAAGGGGTAGAGGGGGTCTGGATCGGGGCCTTAGGATCACATCTTTGCTCTTTGTGGATGATGTGGTTCTGTGGGTGTCATCAGCTGATGACCTGCAGCATGTACTGAAGCAGTTTGCTACTGAGTGTGAGGCGGCTGGCATGTGGATCAGCACCGGCAAGTCTGACGCCATGATTCTTGACTGGAAAAGGGTGCATTGCCTTCTCTTGATGAGAGATGAGTTGCTGCCTTGAGCGCAGGACTTTAAGTATCTCAGGGTCTTGTTCACGAATGTGGGAAGAAGGGGGAGGGAAATCAACAGATGGATTGGTGCAGTGTCAGCAGTAATGTGATGTCATAGTGAAGAGGGAGCTGGGCTAGAAGGTGAAGCTTTTTATTTACTTGTCGATCTACGTCCCTACCCTCACCTATGGTCATGAGCTCTGGGTAGTGACCGAAAGAATGAGATCGCTGGTACAAGCGGCAGAAATGAGTTTCCTCTGCAGGGTGTCTGGACTCAGCCTTAGAGATAGGGTGAGGAGCTCAGGCATTCAGGAGGGGTTCAAAGTAGAGCCGCTGCTCCTCCGCATCAAATGTAGCCAGTTGAGGTGGTTCAAGCATCTATCTAGGATGTCTCATGGACTGCTCTCTGGGGAGGTGTTTCAGGCATGTCCAACCAGGTCCCGGGGCAGACCCAGGACATGCTCAAGAGATTATATTTCTTGGCTGGCCTGGGAACATCTTGGTATTCCCCTGGAGGAGCTGGAGGAGGTGGCTGGCGAGCGGGAGGTCTTAGCATCCCTGCTTAGACTGCTGCCCCCGTGACCCGATCTCAGATAAATGGCTGAGAAGGGAATAGAATGGAATGGAGAAAGAAAAGTAACACCTAGAGATCAGATAGAAATTTGTGTTGAGTGGATCAACATATTGTTTTAAATGAATGACTTTGAAATGAATATGTTTATTGTGTATAATCTACATTAGAGGTGTATGTACTGAAAAGTCAAAGTAATTAGGCACCAACAAACATGCATCCTCACGTAATAGGTTTAAAAAGGCCTGTGTGTAACGAGGTCATAAGCAGCAGCATCATGACATATTTATATTTGTTAGAGGACATTGTGTGCAGCCAGAAATGAAGTTAGCAAATATTTTTCAAATGATGATTAATTTCTTATCAGTTGTTTTAGATTACCAATATACACAATATATTTTAGGGGCGGGGAGGTGTTCAAACCCGTAATTTTACTTTGTGGCTAACCTGATTGGCAATAGAAGTTCTAATGGAAATGTGTCATGAATTGGCCCCAGCCCTCAAATGACCTACATTATGAAATCTTGCTATTCCTGTCCATCTCCAAATAATGACAAAACTTGGATTTTTGACGATAGGAACTGGCTGACAGTTCAGGTGGTGGATGTGCCTTATGGGACCGGCACAGATTCTGCTGCAGGGGTAAATGTAGGCCTGCTTTGTCTGGCCTCACACTCGGGCATCTCTGTCACTGCATATGATAATGAAAAGACATTATGATATTTATATTTATAATACATTATAAGACGTATAAGACATTTATAATAGAAATCTTTATGGCACATATATTTTCCATTTGTGTTTAATGTCTGGTGGATTTACCTGACTCCGTTGTGTCTGTGTCACATGCCTGTATGTCTGTAGTGGATAACTCCTGACAGGGACGTCTCTCAAATTATAGCATGAATGAATGAATGAATGTTTCATTTATGTAGTGCTTTTCAAGACATCCAAAGTGCTTACAGAACCAATGGGGAGCCACTTCAACCACCGCCACTGGTGCACATAATTGGTTGTTCAAGTCAAAGAGAGTCCCTGCCGAGGGTCCCCCACCAGTATCTGGCACACTGCACCGCTGTGGAGCAATACGTTTTTTGGCGTCTGATTTTAAATCAAGTCATTTTTTTTGTTTTAATTTCTGTCTTTGTCCAGCTTGTTGAGCTGACTGCATTAACAGTGGCTGTCACGTTGCCATTCGACAATTTTTTTTTTTGTCACACAGGCAGATGAACTACCAAATAAAATGGTTTGCCATTCCTCTGTCATGAACACTAAAGTCTGCACTTCACATTCTGAAAAATTCCTTTTTTTCCTCATTTGTGCCTCCATTGTCTCTGAAATGGCGTTACAAATGTAGTATATACGAGTTTATGTATACACGTGGCTAATTTGCATTGACAATTTAGGGTAATTCCTGGGTGGGAATGGGGCAGTTTTTAAAGCACGCACACCTGCAAATGTTTCTACGATAAGGGGGTAATTCTAAAACTGTAAGATGCGTATGCTGGAGAGATTACATGTCTCGGCTGACTTGGGAGCGCCTTGATACATCTTTGGAGGAGCTGGTGGAGGTAGCTGTGGAGAAGGAGGTCTGGACATTTTCACTTAGACTGCTGCCCAGTGACCAGTGGCAGATGATGGATGGATGCATCGTTGAATGGGTTGGCATTCACAGAATCCAGTGTTTTCTGCAAACACCCATTTTGGTGTGATTTGCACAAAATTTGCCCGGTTCCAGTTGTTACAAATTTTTACAATGTGTGCATTGTAAATGTGTGCACAGTTAAAAAGTATAAAAAGGTCCATCGGATACTTTCTGAGTTATGGTTCTAATGAGACCAAGCTTAAGTAAGGGGTTTAGTATAACCTCTAGAATTGTATTCTTTTATTCAAAAGCTAATGAATTTTAAAGTGAATATATATTCACCCAAATTCGGCTGCAATTCGAGGTGACAAATTAAGGGTTGGAGAATGTTCTCTAGAGGATACTTGTAGTTATACCATCAGTTTGTGAGCAATGTATTCTTTTATGCAAAGTTTACTGAATTTTAAAGACAATTAAATAAAGGAATTAAAGTTAAATTTGGCAAATTAAGGGTTGTAATATTACCCCTGGAGATAACTTGTTATTATATAAGAGTAAAGTTGTAACGCTTTACATTAACTGCACCTTCATAATGCATTCATAGAACATTCAGTACACCTTCATAATACATTCATAAGCAAGTATACCTTAACATCCTAACATGCCTTAACAGCTTTAATATACATCAATAATAAACATTATGTGATTGTATGATTATATGATTGTTATTGATGCAGTGGCCACATGCTTTAGGCGCAGTGCTGTCCCAGACTCAGAGAAGCGCAGAGAAGCCCATCACCTTCGTTTCCTGTATGAGCAGCAGTGCTCAGTGGGTGGGTGTGAGGCATTAGTCTGCATTCGCTTCTGTGAAACCTGGCATCTATATCTCTATGGTTGCTCTTTCATGCTCATGACGGCTTACCAGGCACTGAAGGCACTGTAGTCCACATCAGGAACAGGTCACAGACCAGTGAGGCTACACCGCAGGTCTGACAGTCTCCACCAGTACAACTTTACCCTGCAGTTCACCCCAGGCAAGAACAATGTTGTGGCTGGCCTGATCTCTCATTCCTTCTCCACCCCTACCCTACACATGGACGCTGACTGTGTGGAATAGGACATTATTCAGATGTTACATACACCCCTCCAGGCCACTGTCTCTCCGCAGGAACTCAAGGAAGCCTCCTCCACAGGATTCTCACTTCTCTCAGCTCCGCACCTACAGTAAGGTGCCTGAAGAGTTGGTTGTGTTTTCCCAAGTCAAACAGGAGCTGTGAGCTGTCCTGCTGGAACAGCACCTATGTGGCACACGGGCATTGCACAATGGTTCCTAGCACTCTGTGTGCGTCTATTTTGACCATGGCGCCTGAGGGCCACCTGGGAATTGTGAAGCTGAAACAGCACTGCTGAGAGCTGGTGTGGAATACAGGGATAGATAGAGACATTGAGGCGCTGGTCAAGGACTGCCCCTGCCTGTTTCGTGAGTGGCAAGACAGGTCAACAGGCTTCTGTTTCCCCTTGCCTGGTGATCTCAGCCCTGGGATCCCCTGCAGCTGGATCTCTCTGGTGAGATCCCTGGGGATACCCACCATCAGAGCTTCTTGGTGGTTGGCTATGACCTACACTCCAACTACACTCCTACTGACCTCTCAGGTCATCAACTTCCTGGACTCACTCTTTGCCTGCTGGGGCCTCCAGAAGACCATCACCACTAACACCACTATGATCTCCAAGCCAATGGCGGTGTTGAATGCTTTCAGCAGTTACTAAAAACGGCCTCAGAGCACACCTGGCCCAAGGGTGCTCCTTGGCACAGGCCATCTGTCACACTTTGCTGCACTACAGGGCCACACAGCACTCAATCACAGGCGTCTCCCCAGCCTCTCTTACGCTGGGCTGACAGCTCAACTTGCCCCTCAACAGGCTTCGTCCTTTTACACCCCAAATACCACCCTCTGTGGTCAGGGTCTTGGTCACCCATCAGCAGAGGTAGATGAAGCACCGATTGGACTAGTCAAGACAAGCCTGGCACCAGACATCACTGCCTCTGCAAGATTTCAAAATACCAGAATAGCATTGCTTTTTTAAAATACTTTATACTGTGATACCGTGATATAATGTCTGAACAGTATAAAAAAAAAAAATCATATATATATAATTCAGGGTCTGCTGGCCCCAACATGACTGGTGATAACTGGGGTGACATGTGAAGGCCAGCAGACAACACAAAAAGTTTACAGAGTCATAAATGCATAAAATATATGTACAGTATTGGTTTGGAGGATGTCAAGCAGGTTTACAGTGGCCACTCACGTGTGATCTTCTAGATCTTTGTAACTCGTTTCTCATATCTTTTTGCTCAGCTCACCAAGGGGACCAAAAATGTTATGCGGTTTTTCCACACACACACACACACACACACACAATAAACCACTATCATTTTTTAAAATGCTCGTAGATTATCATTTTCATTGTTGTAAAGTTGGCACATGAATGCATTGAAATAAAATTAAGTGATAAACTTCATTTTATTAACAAATCTATGAAAACAATCCTAAAGGCAATAGCCATTGATGTACCAAACTCAGTGTGGTTTGAGGAAACAGGTAGTAGTCTGAGTAGAGAGGAAAAGTAATGCCAGAAATTTTTCATCTGCAGTCACAAAAAAGAAGAAAAAACTTTCCGTATTTCTCCACATTTAATCAAGTTCTGTTTCAATTTTCGATACTTCCAGTGGCTATTCAACTCTGCAGTGAAGCACAGGAGCGTCCAAGAAGAAGTGAGGGACATTGATTATTAAGTTATCAATAATGATATCAAGCAATAATACCACATACAGTTGAAAGTGGCATATCTAGCAGGGAAGAAATTTCAGAAACTGCCTTATTGCAAAGGTGGCATCTTATGACAGTACCATGCTTGAATTTACTGAGCTCTTCAGAATGACCCATTCTTTCACAAATTTTTGTAAGCCTGACTTCATGGCTAGGTTTTTGATTTTATACACCTGTGGCAACAGGTCTGAATGAATCACATGAATTCACTGATTAAGAGGTATGTCCCAATACTTTTGTCCATTTTGTGTATAAATATACACACACACATAATGTAAATACAGCTCTTAATAGTATTTCTACTAATAGATGTATCTTCAGTTAGTAAATGACACATGACAGCGCATGACAAGTGCAGGGGGCCCTGCTGCATAAGGGCTAAGTGGATTTGTCAGTCGAACACACTGCACAGTTGCGTGACATGTATCTGGCCATTCACATTATACAACAAAAAACCAGATTCATCGAACCAGGCGACCTTCTTCCATTGCTCCAAGGTCCAGTTCTGACATTCATATACCCATTGTAGGCGTTTGTGATAGTGGAAAGGGGTCAGCATGGGCACTCTGGCTTGTGGCTGCATAGCTCTATTTGCAGCAGGGCTCGATGCCCTGTGTTGTTACACATTACTCCAGTGATCATCATCAAAATTATCTTCCATTTGTGCCACAGTAACCCTTCTGTTGGTTTTTACCAGACGTGACAGCCTTCGTTCACACCCTGCATTGGTTTTTCCCTCCTCGGACCACTCTTATACCTCGTTTCTACCAACACGCTGCTGGGCTGGTTCTCACTTGGTGCCTTTTGACAACTGGCCCACGTTACCACTACTTTGAAAAAAGAATGTAACACAAATGTTACACAGGCAGAAGTGAAAGGAATGTAAACTTCAGTATTGTGCCTTGTTCTATATGGAATATTGTTTCTCTTGCAGGAAACCAATTCGTTTATATATTCTAACTTTACAATAAAAAAATGGCAACACTTTACTTGAGGGGGCACAAATAATGTAGTATTATTCTATTACTTAACCACAAATTAAGTCTAAGTTACATACTAATGTCATGTTCCTTCATCATTAATGAATTGGGATACATATTTTATCTCAATTACTGAATTGAACTGTAATGGCGGACCATAAGAAACTGTTTCATTATGTTGCTTTTTAACTTTTAAAGACAAATTGCATATGTAGTTTCTCTTTCAATAACACCAAGATGCATTAATAATTCACAGTGAATGCTCTCAAGACGACGGGTACGTTTTATATTTTTTATTTTTGCCATCAATTAGACGGCGATGTAACCTAATTAGCATTAGCCACAAGAATACTTCATATGACATTCTTACAAATACTTTTATTATTACTGTTCTTAATGCAGCAATTAGTGCTGCACTGGAGCAGTTTTTTCCCTAGGGCCAGTTTTTTTGCAGTGGAAACACCCAGAACCAGTGCCGGATTGGGGAAAAGGTCCGGCACCAGAACCGCATTGGTGAAATCAGTGGACCAACTTGAAGGACTGTGAGCACCTCACAAATTAATATGGAAGTTAATATACATAGAGACAAACAGAGGGAGGACTTTCAGGGGCCCAGACACTGGGGGGGCAGGGGAACATTCAGTAGAATTTTTCTAGCCATATCTTTATGTGGCCCTGTATATAAATTCTGAAGTCGTCCTATGAAGAATCAGCAATAATGGATATTAACTTTTTTCTAGTTGTCTATTGCTTTTGTTTGCGCCACTTCATCATGCTACTACTTTGCATTGTTTCGTGGCAACTAAATGGCCAACAATTATTCTTCCACCTTGTTTTTTGTTGCATTTGTCAACATCGTTGCAGACCATGGCACATACTGCTTTCCTACACCAAACCATAGTTAATTCAAGTATGGTGTAGATACAAGCAGAAACTATTTCTGAGGACAACAAAACATGCTGTTAGGTAATGGAATTAATACAATAAAATGTTCAAATGTTAATGACACCTGACAATCCAAATGAGATTGGGGGGGGGGTGGGGGGACTGGTAACTAGCATTTTTAGATGCATCTTGAAATTCTTTAGCTCAAACTTTTTTCACTGTGGCAATTCGGAATTAACAATTATAAATCTACACTCACTGAGCACTTCATTAAGGGACATTATACTAATACTGGGTAGGGCCCACCTTTGCTCTTAAAAACCTCAATTCCTGAAGGAATCCAAAAGATGTTGTAAACATTCTTTTGAGATTATGGTACCTCAGATGAGAAGTTTGCCAGTTCAAGCCCCATCTATGCACACCTGCAGGTCCTTGAGCAAAGCCCTTAACCCCTAGGTCCCTGGGCACTGCTACGGGTGGCTGCCCTTCATGGCCAACTTGCTCTCACCTACTGAGTAAGATGGCTTGGCTTGGTCGTCACTGGTGTAAGAATTCCCCACCTGAGATCAATAAAGTATCTATTATTAAGAAACCAATAAGACGACAGATTTTGCCTTATATGGTGCGTTAGCATGCTGGAAGTAGCCATTAGAAGATAAATTGTTGCCATGAAGGGATGCACTTGGTTAGCAATAATACTCAAATAGGCTGTGGCATTCAAGTGATAGACTGGTATTAATGGGCCAAAGTATGCCAAGAAATCCCCAAACAGTTATACCACCACCAGCCTGGACATACCCTACCATATGTGAACCTCAGCAGAAATCAAGATTCATCCAACCAGGCTGTCTTTCCAAGTTTAAGTTTTCGGTGAGACTGTGCTCACAGCAGCCTCTACTCTGTTTTTTGCTGACAGGAGTGGAACCCAACAGGGTCTTCCGCATTCTGAGATGCCCGAGTAGCCTTTCCCTGTCTCAAACCAGTCTGGCCATTCTTCTCTGACCGCTTTCATCAACAAGGTGTTTCCATTAGGAGAACCACTGCTCACTGGATGTTTTCTTTCTTCAGCCCATTCTCAATAAACCCTAGATCTGTAGCTTCTGAAATATTCATACCAGCCTGTCTGGCACCAACAGTCATGTCACAAAATCACATCTCTCTCCGTTCAGGAAGTTCCTGACCTGAATATTTTATACGTGTGGCTGCCACATGATTATTCATGCAATTATCTGATCAGCTAAACAGGTGCGTGGGTGTTCCAAGTAAATTGCTCAGTGAGTATATTACTCATACTGTATGATACACTTAGTAAACACTAGCAATCATGTTTATTATCCACAGTAATTAGCAATTACCATTTAGCACCATCTCAGTGCTGATCAGAAACGTTCAGAACGCTTGAAATGAACTAGCTAATTTTCACAATTACACCAGGTGATTTTTAACAGCATCAACCAGCTTTGCTCAAAAATTTCAATGATTAGCTTAAACTCCACAAGAAAATGGTTTGTACAACAGCAGGGTTTACCACCACTCAAACCAGGCTTGAAGCCCTCAAGGCTTGGGTCAAAGTAACTATAATAAATACTGCAGAGAGACACTACAATAAATATGAAACATTCCTTATACTTCTACAGCATCTCCTAAATATTCTGTTAACCAGCTAGCTCCCATCTTTCGAAACTACTAGCTAGCTATTAAGTTTTTGAAAAATCTAAGGGAAACAGGAACAACACACACACCCCAGTGGAAGCAAAATATCAGACAATCATTTACCAGCAGCACAACGTATAATATGCAAATACAGGTTAGGAGCTTTAGTTAATGGTTACATCTAGAACAGGGAAGAAAGGTAGTTTAAGTGACACTAAACGTGGCATGGTTGTTGGTGCTAGATGGGCTGGTATGCGATGTCTGAAAGCACAACATGTTGAACCTTGAAGTAGATGGGCTACAGAAGCAGAAGACCAAACCGGGTGCCACTCCTATCGGCTAACAGGAAACAGTACAGTGGATATGGGACCACCAAAATTGGACACAGATTGCTTTCATAAAGGAACTTCACTGTACTCAAATGACCTCCACATTCACCAGATCTCACGCCAATAGAGCACCTATGGGATGTAGTGGAATGGGAGATTCACATCACGAAGGTGCAGCCAACAAATCTGCAGCAATTGAGTGATGCTATCGTGTCAACATAGACTAAAGTCTCTGAGGAATGTTTCAAGCACCTTGTTGAACCTACGCCATGAAGAATTAAGGTAACTTCTGAAGGTAAAAAGGGGGTCCAACCTAGTACTAGAAAAGTGTACCTAATAAAGTGGCCAGCAAGTGAATATCTGTGGGTTTTGTCCCATTTACCCCACTTAGGCCACACTTACACACTACAACACTTGGCGTGCATGTTCATGCGCTTAGCGCAAGTATCCAAGAGCATCCCATTCCTCAGACAAACCAAACTAGGTATGCTTGAAGTGAACTATCTACACTTTAGCAAATTCTGTATGGAAGCGGTCTGTGGCCAAGTATATAGACCACAATTCAATGACTACTAATATTTACATCAAAGACGAGAAAGTCTGCCAGCTAAAGTCCATCATGCTTCTGAAGTAGTTCAGACATGCAAAGTTCTAATGAATGTTTACATATCCTTTACTGTAGCCTAGGCTAACCCCAAACAACCAAAAACAAATGCCAATAGTTGTAGCTTGTCTCTTGTTTACCACCTTCAATCAAGGGTGTCCCATTGCTTAAGAAATCCCTGTGCACCCGGGCTCTACACATACATTTTTGCACACTTTGTGCCTTACATCCACATACTACACACTGGTGATGCATTTCAGTGCGCTTGCCCTTAAGTGGGGTAAAACGGGACAAAGCCAGTATTACACTGAAATTTAAGTGGCTGATAAAACTACAGCACATCTAAAAAGTAAAACAACTTCAACCACAAAATCGGCAATTTCCTGTACATGTGCAACCATCCCACAAAAGCATACACAAAGAGTATTGTGTTTAAGAAAAAAAAAAAAAAGATGACTTACCTTTATTGCCATTTTACTGAAGATTATACACAACTATGAGGAACAATTTAAAACTACTTCAATCTTTAAACAAAAATTTAAGATTCTACAGTTCACAAGAGGTAAGGGGACTTAAGTAAACAAATATTTAAATAAGTTGCTTTTAGTAATGCAAACTTTATTTACAAAACATTTACTTCATGCCATGCACAATGATTCTGTTCCAGAATCATTGCTTTCAAGTTAAGAACTTCATAAAAGGAAAGTGAGCAAACAGTACAGAAGAGTCCTAAATGCTCAAAGAAACATTTTATGTCTAGTACTAAAACCAAAAAGGTGAACATGTTACAGTATACATAATACAGAATTCGGCACAGAGAACTGTACACTATAATCCTAGAATGACAAATGTTTTAGTGGTTAAGAGGCCTAGAATATATACAAATAATTGTGCCACGATACTTAACAAATAGTCCACATATTATACAATGAAGTTTTATACATTGATGAAAAGGAAGGGGGGGGATAAGTAGCGACTAAGCAGGACTACTGGCGGTTGCTCTTTATTCTCTCCAGCCTCTTCTTGAGGTCGTCAAGATTGGTGGCAGGGGTAGAGGAGCGCGAGGGGCTGTGCGAGTGTGACTGCTCCTGGTGGTAGTGCTCGCGTGACTCCTTAAGGTGAGACAGCTTGCTGTGCAGCATGTCTGTGGAGGAAGCCACTGATGGCTTGGACAGCAAGGATGTCAGCGGGGGCCTGTCCTCCTCCTCCTGCTGCTGCTGCTGCTGGGGGAGGGGGGGGGAGGGGGTTAACCTCACAGGGGTGTGCTGTGCATAACCAAAGCTGGATTCAAATCAGGTTTTATAGTATTTAATCTGAAAGTGCCAAAGCAAAATTTAACAAAAATAAACATGTAACAATCATGGTATGATCAGTCGTACGTTCAATAATGACTTAGCATTGAAGTTAAAACAGTCCAAAGTATAAAAATATAAGCATCGTAAAGAGCATACTACCTTTGAGTTGTTTTCCAGTCCATGACGCTGCCTTAGTATTTTCAACCTCTCATAGTACACAGCAGGCTTTAGCTCCTCCCCATTGCTATTGAGCGATACAGAGCTGGAACCCGACACGTAATCTGAACCATGCTGGGGAATAACTGGACATCACAGGAGGGGAAAAAAAAAAAAAAGTCAGTAAAATTACTACCGTCCTATGGAGGCAAGAGTAACAATGCATAAATACCAACTCCTATAACAAGATTCAGAGTGTGATAATGCTTAGGGGCAAGGGTTAGTACCAGGGTTTGAAGACTGGCTTCTGGCTTTGCCCTCGCGCTCAGACTCAATTATACGCAGGCCTCGCTCCACATAGCTCTGGAAAAACTGGGACGTGTTCCGGAGGAAAGGCTCAAGGTCGGCATCAGAGTACTTCTGCTTGTACTCATAAAGTTCAGTGAGTCCCTGTCAAAAAAGGTTAAAAGGGGACATGTACCACTGATTGATTCAAACCTGCCAGTACTGCACAGATGCTACAGAACACACATGAACACTACCTCCTTGGTGTTCTCCTTAGACCCGATCTTTTTGAAGATTTCAGACAAGATATCACTCACTTTTGCTTTAGACATCTTTTCATCCTAAATGCAAAGAGAAAATTTTAGACACTCCCTGAAAATAACTAGGTATCAAGATAAGCGTTTATGGTTGCAGTGAACATACCGGCCGGATGGTTCCTTTCTCAGTTCCCCTGTCGGACTTGAAGCCAGAGAGGCTGTTTGAGTGCTTCACCACTCGCCTCAAGTGTGATTCCAGCTCAGATTCATTCTTATTCTCAATCATGGACAGATGATCCAGAATCTGTTTAAGCACAAACAAATATCCAAAGATGACAAATTTTATGCAAAATCACAAACACTCAAACCATGAGGGGGGGCAGTTTCCTTCAAATATTCTATGAAGTTATTTTCACATACTATTCAACCAAGTTCCCCATTCCATAAAAAAAGTGTCTGTATTCAGCATCTGTTCTAGTACCCACCAGCACATAAATACACACCCAGCAGCCCACTAAAGGGGAGAGTACCTTGGCACCAGTGAGCCGGCAAAGCGTGTGCAGCAATGTTTTCAGGGTCCTGTGAGGTACGTCGCTCTTCAACTGCTTAAGCTTTTCCTTTGGGAACACCTTCATGAAATTATGGACATCTAGCAGGATCCGATCCAGGTTGATGCTGCTAATTGTCTCTGGGAGGAACCGTATCATTCTCCACAAACACTGGAAAAATGTGTATGGTAATGAGGGGATTGTAATGCAATGCAGATTGTTGAGATGCACAAACAGTTATTAATACTGAAGCATACCTTCATGACCAGTTCAGAGAACTTTGGAGAGCCGGCTGCAGAAATAAGACTGTCTTGCAACAG
Source organism: Mormyrus iriodes (assembly GCA_011763525.2). NCBI lineage: Eukaryota > Metazoa > Chordata > Actinopteri > Osteoglossiformes > Mormyridae > Mormyrus > Mormyrus iriodes. The sequence goes on along the minus strand of JAAGVU020000083.1, from coordinate 294,434 downwards.
CACAAGGAGAGCACTATAAAAAGAGGAATTAGCAGGTTAACTGTGGTACAATGATTAATTTTCTTTAATAAAACAAGCAAGTACTTGGACTTAGCTTGATACTCTGACGAAAAGAAAACAAACCTCAAAATATTAGTCTGGTCTGACTTCTCGAGAACACGGACTACTAGTAGGTTGACTGAGCGGATGAGTTGCTGGCCATCCTCAATGTCCTCTACCCGGGCGTCCAGCATCAGCGTTATGAGTCCATGCATCAGATCCTTCAGCACGCCCATAGAAGCCTCCCGTGCCAAGCTCTCCATAGAGAACAGCTGAAATGGTGCACAGAGTACACTGATATTCCAATCGCAATATTACTCGCTGCTTGAAATTAATTGAAAATGTCACTCAGCAAACCCGGGACTAACACATGTGAGGGCAAGGAATGCATCAATGGCTCTGGCCTGGCTCAGCACTGCTGGTCAGATGGCCCCTGTGCACTCGAGCTTGTCATCAGGAGTCTGAGTGGAGCAGGTCGCCACTGCAGAACCACCCCACAGGTAGGTGCAACTCATCACTCCATACAGTGACAGTCAGGAAAGAGCCAAGCATGCATGCATGCCTTTCACCACAAACCGCATGAAGGATCTGACACTCCGGCATAATTATTCAACAGAGTAGATTATACAATTTGATTACATATTGTAGGCTATTCCGGATGAAGTGAGAGAGTAAATGATGCAAACATAGTGCAGGACAGATTTCAGATCAGACACATATGCAGGCAGTGAAAGTTATATACAGCCATTCCTAAGGAGAAAGCGACAATCTGTCGCAAGGAGACAGGACTAACTGAGAGCATGTTGCCTATTATGCAGCTGTACAGCTTGAAGATCTCTCTCTTATCTAGCCGGTCATCAGCCATGTGTGTATTGTAGATGAGTCGCAGCTGCATAAAGGTCGCAATCAGGAACTGGTCGATGTGGCCTGACATGGCCTCTGCTTTGTCTTTCTGCCGCAGCACTTCGTCAATCTGGATTTTGAGTAAAGAGAAGAGGGACAAAATTCAAACAAAAACGGAGCAGAGAAAACAAAAGAACCACAAAACCAGACAAAGGCATACCTGTGCAAGGGCCTGGATACTAGTATTTATGTCCCCACTAGCCACTTGCGAGATGACAAAGTTGATGGTAGAAGCAGTGCTATTACGCAGGTCATCAAAGTGAGGAGACACCGCACGAATCCTGCAGACAACACAAACACACGGTAGCAAAATCAATGCACAAAATCTGTGCTACTTAAAATTTGATGTAGAACAAAAAAGTCAAAAGAACACCACACTAGAAACCTGCGGACAATGATTTGATACCAAAATAGTAATGTAATAAAGTATGCCTGTGCTGCAAGTTCAAGGACAGTTCTTACTTCTCCACAAGGAGATATGCGAGCATGTATGTGATGCGACTGACATGAGTTTCAGCTGCGGTTGAATACTTGCAGCACCACGATTTTGTGGCTCCTCGGTTAGTTACTCACCTAAGGCGGGTAGGGGGTGGGTGTGGGGGGGACTACTATTGTAATACAATGCCCAAGCCGGTCGGCATGATTCTGGGTAAAATATGCATCTTGATTCCCCCCTCAGAATCAATGCTGTGACTTGCTCAAGAATCTTGAGCAACACATTTTTATTAGGCATTACATAGTTATTATGAAGAAACTGATGCATCATGAATTTCTTAATTAGATGGCAGTTTTGGTATGTTATCAATATTCACAGCACTAGCACTGCTACTGAAATAAAGGAGATTGCATTTGGCGATCGGCCATTTTCTGAAGTGGAATCCGAGGGTTTTCATTGGCTCATTCACAACTTAAGAGGCCTAAAAGCACCAGGCTGTTTTCCACATTATAGAGAAGTCATTCGGCTAAATCTGAACCAGCAAACTCTGCAAGTTTCACCTCTTTCTGAATAAAAAGAACAGACTCAGGTTCTCCTTCTTGTACCACACTGCAACTTTTTTTAAAAAAAAAAAAAAAAAAAACCTGAGTAGTATTTTTACTGGATGACTTGATTGGTGTGGTATCTGTACTTTAAGTTTGAAAACTGAGTACATTTTCATCGGTTCAGAACATGTACGCATTATGCAGGCTTGACTGCAGAAATATGAATGGTTCCTGTGTGGAAACACCACCCGTATCTGGGAAAAATGTCCTGGCCTTTAGAGTACAGAGTAACCTGCCTAAATGTGACAGTACGCATGTCCGGTTCCAATAAAATCAGTAAACAAGATGACAACTCCAGTTTTACCTATAATACAGCTGAATACCAAGAGGCACATAAAAGAAAAGTTAATGAAATGGAGATGCATGCATGTGGATGCACCCGAGCCGAAAAACATTATGACCTCTTATGACCTAAATAGCTGCGGCCGGCTGAGACATTGATTCAACAAGATCTCTGAAGATGCGTTTTGGTACTTGATACAAAAGGATCTGCTGCTGACTTCTTGAAGTCCCCGAAATTGCGAGGTTGAGACTTCTTGTAACGTTCCAGATATGCTCAATAAGATTCAGACCTGGGGAATTTGGTGGCCAGGGCAACACCGGGATCTCTGTGTCATGTTCCACAAACCATTCTGGAATTTTGCACAGCATGTCAGGGTGCATAACCCTGTTAACAGATGCCATCAGCCACTGGCGAATACTGTGGTCATGAATGCATGTGGTCTGCAACAATGTCACGCCAAGGGTCACGCAAAGTACTCTCCACATGAATGGCCAGACCCAGGGATTCCCAGGAGAACATTGCTCGGATTCTCTTACTCACTCCACCAACTTTTCAGTCTTCTAGTGCCACTTGGTGCCATCTGTTCCCCAGGGAAATGCCACACATGTGCCCAACTGTCCACATAATGTAAAAAGAAATGGGACTCATTTTGACCAGATCACCTTCCACTGGTCCAAGGTCCAGTCACGATTGTGTGTCCACTGCAGAAGCTATTGCCAGTTCAGAGGGGTAAGGATAAGCATTCCAACTGGTCTGCCATTAAACAGACCCACACGTAGCAAAGTGCGATGCACTGCGTGCTGGACAGTCATTTTGTGCCACAGTAGCCCTTATGCTGCTCCGTACCTGATTGACAGCCTTGGCTACCACCACAAATGATTGAGCTGTGGGTGGCCGACAGTGTCGCTGGCTTGTGGTCTTTCCCTCCACTAACCACTGAGTTGGTACTCACCAACTATGAATCAGCAGCACCCCACAAGCCTTGCAGTTTTGGAAATGCTCTGACCCAGCTGTCTGGCCATGACAATTTGTCCCTTGTCAAAGTCACTTAGATCTTCAGGCTTGCCCATTTCTCCATTGTAGCCAACTCATTGCCTATGAAAACCAGCTATTTGCCTGCCATTTAATATATCCCAGATCTTGAATAGTGCAGTTGTTCTGAGACTGTGTTATTGGCATCATCTGTGGGTGGTCATAATGTTTTGGCTCTTTGGTGCTCATACATTTCACAACTTACAAGGCACAGGTTGGAGTGCATTAACTGAAGTAAACTGGCCTTTAGCTTTAGCAACGGGATTGACGTAGGGGGTTAACAACTGCCAATTTTTCAAATAATGATGGTGGTGTGGGTTGTATGCAAGCAAAATGTTGGCAAAAAAAATTGTTTATAAATGTGAAAATGCAAGACAAAATATGTAGTAATCATGATACAAGTAGGTTAATGTATTGCAAGCAGTGCATTGTACATTTTTAAATGCACTCCGTTTCATGTTAGGCAGTTCTTAACGTATAATGCACGGTTTGACACGTTTGAATCCTTATCAAATTGCCCATCAACTCTTATTTATGCAGTTCAGAAGGGGAAAGTTTTTAAAAACTTGCTTTGCTTATTCTTCACAGCAGTGGCTTGCATAAACTATTTACTGTCACTTAACATCACAGGAGACAATATGAAAAGGGAGCACAACCTCAAAAGCTGAGACACTGAGTGCCCAGAGGAGAGACTGGAAACACTCACTTGGGTTCCGGGATCATGACAGGCTCGAGCAGCCCATCCAGCTTATGCTGCACTAGGTCAGGCAGCTCGCCCACTCTGGTGTGGTCGTTCTCAATCATGTCCAGGTCCAGCTGGAACTCCTTTGTGACGGCGGGGGAGGACTGTTCGGCGAGAGCGTTCTGGGCACGTGCCTGACTATGGGGGAAAGAGTGAGCCTGTTACATGTCAGCGCACAGTTACGGGATCACATAGCACTATTCTGCCAAAATCCCCCTTTACTCATTAAATAAATTGCTTGAGGCTTCCCATGTGAGGGGGGGTGCTACATTAAATACTTACATCCTGTAAGTGCGATACATAATTCTGTCCACGGAAAGCAGAGAAAGGGCCAGAAGAGAGATTTCACACATCAGAATGGAAAGCAAGTGAAAGCTGGAAAAGGAGCAGTACGACTCTAGCTGAGCCCCTTGGCTTCTGCTCAGTAGCGCACTGCATTACGTACTTCAGTTTGTTGGGCACTTCATCTGGGGGTGGCTTCCGCGTCATGCTGGCATTAGGATTCCCTGGCTGGGCCCTCTGGGCCCTCTCTTCCACCTGGCGGGCAGGAGCAGCCGGAGCCTTCTTGGCAGAACGCTTGATCCTCTCCTCTAACATGCTCATGTCCTTCTCTGAAAGCTGTTAACAGTACTTAATTTCAAAACTGCTGATCTTTTACTCAAAGAGAAGGACAATCTTCTCACACTGGAATATTCCATTTTGTTCATGGAAAAACGGTAGTTACTTGCATGGGAATATGTGCTAACCACAAGGAAACACCACGCTGACAAGGATGTACATCCAGAAGCACTTACATTGCCAATTAGTTTGAAGACCTGGTCCCCACAGACATTGTATACTGTTACAACGGTGTTGAGAGCTGCATTGCGCACAGATGTGTCCCTGTCCCCAATATGAACTGCAATTTCTTTGAGGGATTTTGCTGGCGTCGGCTGGCAAACATTCATTCCATAAGATTCGATCAGGCAGCCGAGTTCTTCTAAACATTCTGGGGGGGACGGACACCAAAGCAATGTAAACCAAGCAATACAGCAAACTAAAGGGAAACGACATCTACAAAAACATTTCAGAAAAGGTAGCATGTCACCGTTTGGCCCATACCTGCTCGCTGTTTTGAGTTCTTGGACTTAGTCCCCTCCATGAGGAATGTAAAGACTTTACTGGCAGGGTAGACTTTGCACAACATCGTGAGAATGGCACGGACATCTTTGCGGACAACATCTTTTGATTCACCGACCTATGGGGATAGACATGCTCAGCATAAGCATTTTAGAGATTCAGAAATATTTCATTCAAATATTGGGCGTTTTTCCACTGCACCAGGTACCGTACTTTCGGTACTTCAGAAGAGTATCAAAAGTACGATACTTTGGTGTTTGTTTACCACTAGCGTAAAAACTGGTACCACCGCTGAATGACAATGACAAAGGTGAGGGTATTTTGCATTTAATTCATAAAGCGTGGCATTAGCATATTACAGTGCTGAGCGATGGTGATGGTATTAATATGACACATGTGTTATACACAAGCAATTCTTTACATCGGAAGAACCGTGACAGCTAGGTTGAAATCAGGCTCTCATAACTTCATACAGTATGGACAAGTTAGCATGGGGATTTCGCAAAAATATTTTTATTTTTACTGTGCCATGGGGGGGGAAGCAAGTTTTGCAATTTTAATGATTACTTGATCTTGAAAAGGAAATATTTATTAAACAAAACAAAAAAAAACACAGTTTACCTCCACTGCTTTAGTATGAGCAGTTGTATTGTTTTTCAGAGGCAGACTACTTGCATGACCCACCCTAAAGTAATGGAATACCATAAAGATACCCCAACTGGTTCGGTACAGAAACTTTTGGTACTAGTACTTGACTGGGAAAGCGCCCTTAAAATTTGAGGGTCAACGACCTTTCATAATGTTTACGAAAAATTTTTACCTTAGGAGTTTACATAGCTTTTTTGGAACACAGAGAGAGATACATAGTATTACTATTGCCAGAGGCAAATTAACTCGCCAATGTATTTTAAGGCTAATTCTGGAGAGTGGTATGAGGGAAGACTCACTTTAACAATAAGGTAAGGGATGAAAGAGGAAGCCTCAAATTCATTGAGATGGTAATTCTCCCGACTAAGCATAGAAAACAGTAGTTTCAGATACTCCAGGGCCTTCATCAGGACACTGGTGTTAGTGTCAAAGAAACGGAGAGTGAACCACTTCAGGATGAGGTCCAGGCAGCTGATTGTGGCATCCCTCTCTTCTTCCAAGTGCTTTAAGAAAACAGATGACACTGAATTCTGCATTTTTTGCACCGTTTTACTAATTGCTATGCTACAAATGCAAAAAATGCCAAGTTTATTTCAAGCACAAACTACTCAGGGAAAACGGAATCGTGTAACAGTGAAACAAGCTTTAAAAAATTCCTGACTCTGCCTGAGGGGCAGTTTTAAATGGTGGCTACAAAACGTGCACATTAAAACCAAAGGCTGCGACAAACCTCGATCATGGCACCGATGGCTTTGACATGGTGCTGGAAGTCGAAGTGGAAGAGCTCGTCCTGTAGCCACTTTGCCACACAGGTAGACATCTGATTCTTCAGTTGCTCCACATATTCATCCCGGGGTGTCACAAAGTTCCATTTCAGAACCTGTGGGGTGCAAGCGCATGGTCAAACATTGACAAGATTATCAAACGGTAATAAACCTATTGCCAAGCACCCAGAGAAAACCAGGCTAACCTTCAGCCCCTTTTCCTCCTTTATCCTCTGCTCCTTTCCATTAGGGATCATGATAAAGATAGGACCAGATTTGTCATCTTCATCTTTAGCACTCGTCTTGGTTGCGGCTTTTTTCCCACCCATAACCTGCAAATTGCCAAATGTGATTAAAATCTTCAGATAAGTAGCAAGAATATGTGCACCAGATGTGAAATCCAGTTTCAGAATTTAATGTGCACCATCCACCTTTTAAAACCCATTTACCAACCTTAACCACCCAGAAAGTCTCTGTGGGCTTTTAAATCTACAAAAGTACCTGTTTTCTGGATTTCCCCTTTGAAAGTCGGTTAGGGTTACTGAAACTATCATCTTTATCCATGCTTCCATTCAACTCTTGGGAAGTGTTCTAACAAAAATACCAGCTTATAAGCAGGCAAGGGGGAAACATGACTTTCCCCTACTTGAACAAAAAGTACATGCAAGGATAATTGGATGGGTGTCATCCAAACCACAACCACCGAAAATTCCTCATCCTTACAATAAGCAACCGTCTCCTACAAATAAAAAAAAAAACCCCATCAGAACCAGAAACTATAGCAGAAAGAGTAATCCAACCTTTCCTTTAGCAGCTGCTCCACCAGGCTTAGTCTTCTTGGTGTCAGATTTAGGTTCAAATACCCCAGAATCTTCACTGACAGACTGAGACTTAGCTGGAGCTGAAAGCAGAACAGAAGACTTTGCCGAGATTCACAGCATTCCATGTACCAATGTAATCTAGTGTTTAAATCATGGTTTCCATAAATTCAAAATTATTTTCCCATAATATTAATTCCATTTAACATTTGATACATAGGCTTGTATGTGAAATACATTTTGATTGAGGCAGCATGAATATTTCTCTTCAGCAATACCCAGGTCAACAAACCTGAGAGTGGTTTTGCAGCAGGAGGGCAGGCTGCAGTCTTCGAAGACCCAGCTTTGGCAGGAGCAGCTGGTTTGGCTGGCATGACAGCACGAGCCTTTTCCAGCATGCCTACCACCTGATCCTTGGAAGCTGGCTGAAGAAAAGGGCAAAAACGAGACTTATTATTTAAACCCAACATACAGGTCCCAGCTAACCCTATAAGTAGAGAGTGTTCCTGTGTATTTTTCCATCCACTTTTACCAAACAGTGTTGGGAGTGGTGACAAAACCAGTTGAGGGGGCACAGTCGCAGACAATGGGGGATCCTGGCAAGGACAAGACGGACCCTAGCCAGTATCCGGCACTAGCTGCAACCAGGCAGCAATGCATCTATGCCATGTGGCTAATAACTTACCCATGTTTGCATTTTGGTTTGATTTCACATTTGACACTCTTAGCCAAACAGTTACAATATTTAACATAGATAAGCCCAGCAGGTATAAAGCATTTCCCCCAAAGTGAGTGTTGTGAATTGCAACATAGCCTACATAAAGATTTCTTGCAGGAGAGCACACCCCTTAGACACACCCGTAGTCCTTCACTTGAGACACTGCTCTTTGATGGGCACTCTGCAGATATTCTGGTGCTGACAAGCAGCTCAGTGACTTCAGCAAAATCTTTAATAAGTAAATGAGATTTTTTGAAGAATTCGTAGTAGACCAATGTCATTACTCTGGAAATTCATTCTTATACAGAATCTGAAAACACCTAAAATCAAAAATTCTATAATGCATAGAAACCCTCAATACAGAAGCACTGTTCTTCAAAACAAAGTGGTTTGTGATTAGGACAAAACTTTTGCCAGACACCCCGTGTTCCAGGGATGAGAAGCACACCTTGAGTTTTCCAGTGGCTTTGAGCATCTTTTCATAGCCCAAGTGCATCATGAAGGTGGGAAGGGCATCCTGTGCCTTCTTGCGGACATCCCCATTGCGATCTTCCAGGCATGCATATAAGTAGGGCACACAGAACATCAGGTCTGGAGACACAGAGCGCAGGGTTGGAAGCTTCTCAGCCAGCCAAGCCAGGATCTGGAGAGAATTCAGTAGTCACGCATAGTCTCAGTCTCTCAAAAACAGTTGAGAAAATGAAAGGCCAGTATATAACCATTCAAGTGATTCAGAAGAGATTTCAGTCTTACTCAGAAATAATGGCGGTTATTTAGGAATATCATCCAATTATTTTGCTTTAAGAGTCAACTCTTAATTCAAATCATCAGCACCCTCAAAGAAAATTGCTTGCTATGCTGACCACACTTTACTCACCTCTTGTCGGAGGAAGGGGTTCTCTTTCTTGAGTTCCTCAGAGAGGTCTTCCCCTTCCAGCCACTCCTTCATGCTAGTCTGCTCCACCCAAGCATTCAGTGTGGTTAAGGCAGCAGCACGCACATTGCTCTGCAAAGCAGTGGAAGGAAAGCCAGTGATGAGACCCGAGGCGCAACTATAAAACAAATACCAAGACTCAACTACCAAAATGATTCACCTTGCTATCTCCCAGCACTGTGATGATAGGAAATCCCAAGTTCTTCACATGCTGCTTTAGCGCCGGGCCCATCGCCGTAGCAATCTGCTGCAGGATGGTGAGTGTCTGCTGGACCTGAATACCAACCCATTTAAGCATTGTAAAATCCATAAAAACATGCAAGCAGAAAGGTACAGAGTTCAAAACAGCCCACATAAAAAGAATGATAATACCTGTAATTAAAAAAAAAAGTTGAATTCAATATAAATCATTAAAATTGCTAATTTAAGGCATTTAGGTTCCTAACTGCCATTTGACATTCAGTGCTCTTTCACATACGCACCAAAATCTTATTGGAGTCATTCAGACGCCCCTTCAGCGTCATAGGAAGTTCGCCCACATTTGGTTGAATAAATTTGGCCTCAGAAATGACTGCGGCCAGTTCTTCCAGCCCTTCCTTTCGGGTTTTCCAGTTTTTGTCTCCAATCTTTGACACCATTTCAGATGATATCTTGTCACTGTAAACAATCATAAAATCCCACTCAACCACAAAATTACTACTAAGCAATGTTTGAGAAGCACAGGAATATTATTAGGTGGAATGTTGTGTAAAACGCATTAGACATTTAAAACCACTTCACATCATCTGCAGTTTTATGACATGGCTTTCCTGAAGGGAGGTTCATAATACTTCATAAACCAGCAACTAGTTTGATGATGTCATAGTGATAATTTGTGGGTCACATACAAACCTGATGTCAGTTCGGGGAAGGAGGTCCATGACATCCTGGCCTGCTTCTTCATCATGATCCTCAGCCTCCTCTCCCTCATCCTCGACTCCCTTCTTTGAGAAGCCCCTGATGGGGGCCGGTGGTGACTGGCCCTGCATCTGTTACATCGCAATCCCACATGTACTGTTAAACTAAGCTGTCAGCCTACATCTGAACTGAGAATTTAAAAATAAAGGATACAACTAACAAGAACAGGTTTCAGAATTAAAAACTGACCCATCACATTATACTGAATTAAGAAAAAAAAGATTGTTAATGGAGGATTAGAATTAAGTCAGACAGATTGACAGCCTGTCCCCAGAATAAGGATAGAAACAAATCACTGAAGGAGAATACATACCTTCTCAAATTCTGCATCAATTTGGGCTAGCAAAGCTGGCTTTTCATCCTCAAAGAACATACGCAGAGGGGCGCCCATGTACAAGTACATGACGCCAAGCAGGGCAATCGCAGCTGTTCTCACAGCCTATCAAACAGGGCAACACGTCATAATTACCAGGAAGTCATTCACAGTGTGCAAAGACAGTTAAAGTGGCTGGTGTGTAGCCACCAGTGAAACTGAACTAAATAGAAGATGCAGGAAGGGAAATGGACTTGATTTCAAGCTCATATCCATGAGTTGAATCATACCACAGCACTGTGGAATTCTCTGATATGAAGGGTGTTAACGGTCTATAAAAATCAGCCAGGCGAAACACAGTAGCAAATCAATGCATGATTATAAAATCAAAAGATCATCATCATGTATAACTAACGTTACTTAATGGGAACTATAAAAGCAAAATTTTAAAAAAATTGCCACAGGCTAAAAGAAAAGAAAAAAAAGAAAAAAAAAAAAAAGGGGGACCTGTGGTCTACAATTAAATACCAAAATGATTTTAGTGATGTACTGCACTTGTAGTCCAGTAATACTTTAGTCCAGTGTAACTTGCCTCAGCAAGTTGCCTCATGATACACAAGTCCACTTTTAATAAATCAGAAACCACTAAAGTTGGGTTTTAGCCATAACGTGGCTGAATACAAGGAGGCACATAAAGCAAAAATTAATAATACAAAAGGCTGAATCTTTGCTTTACAACCATGCCACTTCTTGAAATGAGTTATCCTGCTTATACTACAGTCACCAAGCATTTTGCTTACATATTGTATATATACACACTGGCCTTCAGGCTCATCAGCAACCAATTTTGAACTAATGACTGGCTTAGTAATAGACTTGAATTAAAGATGGCGGCTTAGGGTATATACACAAGCAAAATGTTTAATAGGTTTGGGCAGTATGTAATATTTCACACTGTTCAGACACTGCACTACGATACAGTATTTCGATGGATATTTTAAAAATCAAAAGATATTCCTGTATTTTAAAAGTTTGGCAATAAGATTCGCTGAGTGGGGGCTGGGTTCCCAAAACACAGGTTTTGCTGACAGGAAAATTTGATTGAGTAGTACTTTTACTAATAACCGCAACAATGTCAAGTATATTTTGTATAACACAAGGTGGGAAAAAGCCCTAAAAAAAATTTAAGAAAAATACTTACAGGATTGGTGGCACCCAAAGCAGTCTTGACGTTACTAATAAATGCTTTGACATTAATTCTAAAGAGAACGGAAAAATCAGAAGCTTAGACTGATATTTTCTAATAAAATTTTGAAACAGTTCTGATTTCACTTAACTCACCCTGCAAATCCAAATTCTTTCATAGCATTTGCAAGCCAATTCAGGGCTTCAGCTTGGTTTTTAGGGTTCTTCTGCGCAAAGGCCATTGACACAACCTAAAAGAAAACAAAACTCCCAGGCATGAGCAGTACAGTGGCAACATTTTCGCTTTCCAAGAATATGCGGTGGATCTCCGTAAGGCACAATAATCCCAAATAATCCATGTATTCAGCAATGGGAAAAACAACCGCTTTGCTATTCTTTATGGTTCCTGCAAGTGGGTATCAACCAAAATTAACTGAATGCCATGTGGACAGTCCCCAGAGAACAGCTGCAACTGACCTGTTCAGCAGTCCAGGGAAGAGCGCAAGCGTCCCCTATGGCAGTCAGGGCTTCCTTGGCTTTCCCTCCACACTTGACGTCGCCCACCTTATCTACCAGACCATCCAAGACCATGGAGGCAGAGGTCTTTGAGAACGTGCCCTTCTGTGCGATAAGGCCCACAACGTGAAGCTTCATCTGCATCACCTAAACCACAACCCAAAACCAATTGGGAAACCATAAGAACAGCATTTTGGAAACAAAGTATTAAAGCACTATGAGTTGGGACAAAAATCAAGCTATACCTGAAAGTTGGTCTCCTTCCAGCCTGGTTTTTTGGCCAGCATGTGGACAAGAGCCTGGCAAGGCATCTCATTCTTGTCCATCTGTTCAACAGCCTAAACATTTTAATTGCGGGCGACATTAGTAAACAAAGACATTCTTTCTAGGATAAAGGCATAGCAGTTCAGCCATGCTTCTCAAATACATAACCAAGGCAGCCTCTCCTATTGATATGTAAAGCTACCTTGTGGAACTCCTCCATGCTGGCCAGCCTTTCCTTCCAGTTAGCACTGTCTAATAGCTGCATGCAGGAAGCAGGGAGCACAGCTGCAGACCTCTCCTCGCATACCTCAGGCTGAAAGAGACACGCAGTTTCATTCCTATGAACTGAGCATTAACAAGTCTCACCGATTCGCACGAAGGATCTTTCGGTACCGGTATATACTTACAGAGAGTTCCACTTCTACCATGTCCTTAGTTTCTACAGCCTTCTTCCCTTTACCATTCATGGCCGCTACAGGTTTCCCCTTCTTGGGTGGTCCAGTGGGCTACATGTGAAATCAAACACATTCATCAGAATACATCCAGATATATCCTGGGAACCATTTAGGGATTTAGCTGAAGGGTTTACCGCCATCTACCTTAGCTGCAGGGCCCTTCTTCGGAGCCGCGGAAGGCTTTGCCGGAGCCTCTGGTGCGGGCTGTGCCTTCGGAGCTGGTTTCTCCTTTTCTGTGCCACCTCCTCTTTTTCCACCTGCCAGCTCGATTTTGTCAGCACATTCTTTTATCTGTAAAATAAAAAAAAAATTACAGCCGTTACAAATGGCAATAAAGGCTCACATATCACCGGTTATGAAGCCTGTAAGATCTATTCAATAGTCTCTGAAGATAAAGGTTTACCAAGTTTAGGGCACTGAGGCAGGTTCACAATATTCTTAGAATGAAGTGACCATTAAGGGTACCACTGCATTCAATCGGAATTTGTAGGTTAATGTTAGCTGTACGCCCTGTATAGGCAAATAAACATATGCAGAATACTTCTAAATAATAAAAAAAAAAATTCAGCTATTGGGTACAGGGGGAAGGATTAATTCTACCTTTCATATTAAACTGAGGGAAACACTTGGCTTGCAACAAATTTGCAGGTCTTGAAAAACATGAAAACTTAGGATTGTTGAGTTTTGTCTTTGTGGCCAGGATGATTTTAACAAGATCAGCTTGTCATTTAATTAAGTAAGTAATAACAGGGGGAAGAACACAGGGGAACAGACAACTAAGTGACCATTTAAATACTTCAGAAAAAAAATCCATTTGAATAATCTCATGAAAGTCCAGCTTGTCCCACTCTGCCAGATGAACATTAAGAGTAGCTGGAACCAACAGAACGTCTTTTACAGAAATGACCCCTTTCTCCTTCATGAAGCAGAACCTACATAATCCCTTCAGCAGGTGAGTGATTTGCTTTATAGGTCAGTCCAACAGACCAAAAATTCCATCTTAAAACTTCTGATAAAGTACAGAATACATTGCGTTTAAAATGCACAGTAAACCAAAACCAATTATAAAAATACCCTGCCCCCTAAGAGCAGATTTGGGAGCAAAACTCCATTCAAGAATGTTGTATAACAGTGACCTTGTATACTTCCACCTAACAAACTAAGCATGTCACATGACTCACCTTATCAAGCTTTAGTTTATCCAGATCAGACAGGAATGGATTAACTGCCTTCTCTCCTACTACCTTCATGGCTGTGCCCAGAGCTTCAAATGCAGCATCTCTCACTTCTGGTGCAGAGTCATTCACTTGCTGTCAAGGTCAAAAAGCAATAATAAAAGTTAACCTGTAAAATCAACTGGAAATCCAACCGTTTTTAGAAAAGCAGAGCAGCTGATCTACTGGAAAAGGCAGAAATACCTTCAGAAACGCTGCACAAAATGGTTTAAGGAGACTTTTTGGCAATGTGGAGGGAGTGCAATGGCGAAAACTTCTTGCCAAGAACAGCGAAGCCTGTTGTTTAATGGAGGGATTCTTGTTGTCCATCACAGCTAGTACATCTTCACTGAGATTCTGAAGTGTTGTCTGCAGAAAGAATTAAAAGATGGGCAGGATAACATTGGAGAGAGAGAGGAAAAAAAAAAGTTCAGTGAGAGATGAAATTTGCATTAAAAAAAGGTACCCAAAACAACCTGTATCCAAACAGAACTTCTGCCAATAAAGTCTGTCAAATAAGTTGCCAAGTATTGTGCCAACTGACAAAGCAGCACCAGCAAATCACTTGATCCTTCTGTATGGAACCCAAAAATACTTCTATAGTTGAAGGTAAATGTCTTGAAGACCAGTTCACTTTTCTCCTACACACTCATTTTTATACAATCTCTTACAAACATGTCACACTGTCTATGAGTAAGACACAGCAAGGACAGAAATCATTATGATTGGCTCACAGTTGACTAATTGCGGACCTTTCAATGTGACATTTGCCTGCGCACAATATGCAATGTTGATATAACATTGTACAGGCCTAATTACAAAGTTCCAAACCTAAAATCCTCCAAAACTGACTTTGGCAAAAAGATCATTCATACCTAGGGATGGGCAATACGGCAGAATCTTACAACAGTTTTCATATCTGTCAATATCACAATATAAAGTCATTATTTCAAGGCTCCATTGTTTAAGGATTCTCCTTAAAATTCAAAATATGAGAAATGACAAAATGAATGGACTGTTAAACCGAAATCTAATTTTAATAAATGGACCATACAAAAAAAAAAAAAACCCATGTTGTAGGGTGTTACGATGGAAAAGGCTAGCAATGTGTTTATTGCTGGGCTCTTCCTATAACTGCCCTGGCTGCTCATTACAGGGGACAGGTTTGACATTGCTGGTGTCTGTGACTGTTAGCACTTGTATTCTGTATGTCCTGTGGGATTCAGGCAGTGAATCAAGGACATAGCATTTCCATATTTAGTTGCCGCGAGTTTTCTGAAGAGTTTACAATACGCAACACCAGTCTGTTGCATGGTGGACTAAGTTGCCAAAGTACTGCCACACCAATGTCTTACCTTGTTTATCCACAATAATTCCTTTTAAAAATGTGACTACTAAAGCTGAAACTTCAAGTGTTGAAGGCGACTTCTGAGCTCATTTCTTCCATGACGTGTACTTAGGATGTGTGGGTACTGAAATGTCGATTTTGACCAGAATGTTTTAAGAATCAAGTCTAACATTAAAATATAAAATTGTATTAAAATTACTAAACTTGCCCCGATGCGGCAATCAATCATTGTACTGTTCTTAGTATTACAGAAATTGGTGTCAGATCAAAAAGAAAATCAAATCGCCCACCCCTAATGTGCATTATTAAAACAGTAGCATGTGGTATGATCAACTAACTCAACCAACCCTGCAATGTTTTCTGGACACAAGCTGTATGTTCTTAAGTCCATCATGATTTGTTGAAATTGCATTCATTTCTGTGTGATGTGATGGGCTGATGTGTACAATCAAGCAATTTTCCTTACTGACAATTTCAGTTTCTCTTCTTATGGTTTAAATTTTATAGGACAATGAGTATATCGTTGACATTGGGTGGCATGACTAGGGCTGGGCAGTCAGAATTAAAGGTTTCTTTTTAAACTTACTGTTAGGAAGACTGCATCGACAGCCTCTTGCAAGGCCTGAACCACTTGTGGCTTTTTCTCTTTAAACTTCTCCAAAATAGTTGGCACCACCTATCAAAAAAGGAGATAGCAATCAAATTATGTGCTATCTGAGCAAAAAAAAGCACCACATTGAACCACAGTTACCACACTAAAGCGAGAGGGTAGAGGAGGTACTTACATGGCCCGCATATGTCCCGAACTTCTTTCTAAGACCAGTAGCCAGTCCTGCCAGGCATTTGGCTGCTAATGTCACTAGCATCACATTAGCATCTTTGCCAATAACCTAGACAACAAAGTTGAGAATATGAACAAGTGCCACTAACTGAAGAACATGCTTGGCAGTAACACAATTGAGACTTTACCTTTTTAAGTGCTCTGACCAGGTCCCCATAATCCCCATTTTCCAATTTAGGATTTTTTGTCAAGGCTTCAACAGCTTCCAAAGCTTCTTTCCGCTCCTGCCATTTCTTTGCCTCCTAAAATACAAAGGTGGATATTTTAAGAGGCAGGCATTTCAGAATCACTTTTGCTGAAGTTTTTAACCACATTATGGAAACACACCGGAGTACCGTAACAATACAAAACCAAGTGGTCTAAAAATAAAACTGTTACCACTTACAATTTTCTCATAAAAATCTTTGGGCAGTTTAGAAAGAACCTCCACAGCTTCCAGAAGCTCATATGGGTCCACCTGAGGGGCACAAGCTTCATCATCGTCACCTTGAAGAGGCAAACAAAGCACAGGTCATGTTATAAAATGTCAAAGTTGAATATGATTTACTGTCCACAAAAATTCTTAGCAGGACAAGAGCTGAAATCTTAACAGTACCTATGCTACAGCTTTATACAAGACGTACATTGCAGTCTTAGTACAATAAATCGATTATGGTGGGCAATATGGTGATATGACACGTTGCAATTGTATCCAGAATAAGCATTTCAGAGTTAAAATCGCAAGAACAATACAGCACTCTATTTACTGTTATTAGTTTAATTAAGGGTTGGCCATACCACCCACCCCTAATTAGACTCAAATACAATTTTATACTGCAATTCTGGTACATAGGGGTCTAACCGAATCATGAATCAGTTCATCGAACAGCGACCATGTGAGTCACCCTTGTATAGTTATGGCAAAAAATTTGCACATCCGAAAATACTACCAATAATGAGCACTATGGTCTTTTCCAACATTATACTGAGACAGCACTGTATTCTAACCGGTGTGTGCTGTAAAATCGCATCCCTTTTATTCACAAAGCAATTCCTTAAACAAAATTTTCCAATACGACAGTTAATAACATTGCTATCTTTCTGCTGTCTACTTGAAACAAGTAGTGCATATCAGAAAAAATGTATTGATATCTGAATGCATAAATGAAGAAACTGAAGAGGCAGCTGAGAGAAAATTCATACCATCAACATCATCTCCACCAGCTGCTTGCTGCATTTCAAACTTTGCTTTCAGGTCTTGCTGAGAGCGCAGGAAACGGGTTTGTTTGGGAGCTGTTGCTGGCAGCTTCACCCACTCCTCCTCCAACTCTTTCAACTATGGCGCACACACACACACTTCAGAATTTCCAAGGATTTACAGCAGTTTCATTCACAAAGCGTATGGAAATCTGGTCACAATATATAATGAATAAAAACCACATATATACCTTTAACCCAAACAAGTAGGTGTGCTAATATTACTATAATTCTTTAGAGTACTCAAACTGACAGATCTAAGGCCATTATGTGTAACACATACTTAGCCCAGACATTAAAAACTACTCTTGAAGCACCACAATGCTCCAAAACATCTTTATACACCTTTATTACTATAATTATGCTTTTATTAGCATCTTACCTGCACAGAATTGATATTCTGAAGGGGTGGCCGGATAGCATCACGAATCCACTTATACGTCTCTACAGCTAGCAATTTGGCCTCATCTCGAACAGCCTTTTCTCGAGACTCAAACAGTTTTGGCAATATCTTGACTATTGGCTTCAGTGTAATGATCTTGGAACCAAATTCACTGCAAAAATGTATATACATAGCTTTAAAACAAAACCAAACAGTCTTGGATAAATACTGTTTCTTCTATTATCTATTACTCCCAACCATATTAACCCAAAGCAATTCAAAGAAAATTTACAGAAGAGGAACATCACATCAAACCCCAAGGGGAAATGTCAAGGCATAAACTCACCAAAGTGCTTTCCTTATGGTTTCAATGCATGCTACAACAATCTTGGGGTTTTTATTATCCATCCCTTTGACCAACTCCTCTTGGACCACATCTGCTTTCTCTATCTCTATGTACATTAGGCAAATATCCATTCCCAGCTCTTTGGCTCGAGCCTTTGGCTGATTGAAGACTTTACTGACCACTCCAGAGACCACATCACCAGTTGTCCTGAAAAGTGCATTTAGTACATCAATGAAAACAGGCATGAAACAGAAGGATGAACCATTGCTTTCTACATGTCCACCAAGTAGTTACATTTTCCAAGCTGCCATAGATTACTGCTAAGAGTCAAACCATCTTAGAAAAAACTAATATCAACTTATACCAAATCAAAATAAAGCAGTGGAGGTCAACTTATGTCAAGAGGGCAGAAACTGCCTTTAACTTCAACTTCACTAATTTTCTATATCAATGTGCTCCGATTTAAATACCCAGTAAGCCAGCCTAACCTTCACACCAGTTAAGTGGTCTGATGAGTACTAGTATTAAAATAAAAACAGCTTTAAAATTTCTACTTCATCAGCACTTTAGCCCTGATAAAGACTAGCAGCGCAAACTTTTGAGACACTAGGTGTTACTCACTTTCCAGCGACATGAGCATTTTCAACATAAGCAAGGGCAGCTTCCAGGCCCTTCAGTTGTGCCACAGCATTTGAGTCCGTCACAAACTTCTTTATAAGTCCAAGATATTTGCTCCATTCAGGACTCTTCTCATCCTCTATCCTCTGGAACAGCTTCAGGGCCTCTTCATACCCATTTAACCTGGCTTTCCATACCTAGGAGTCAAGGATGGTAAAATAAATATCTTCTAAATCATTTTAAACTTTAATCTTAGCAAACTTTATTAAAAGTAACAATTGTTTTTTAACTGCACATGACTTATTCAGGAAAGAAGGGAAAAAGACGTACCATTAGTGCTGGGCGATAAAACGATTGATTTATCAAAATAAAAGGACGATAACTATGAGAAACGTAGGCTATAAAATTCGATCAAACCCGTTTCCTCCGTTTTAGTCTGCGCGCTGAGACCGACAGCGCCGTGGCCTATCGCGCAGCACATAGGCTTAGCTGAACGCCAGTGTAAAAGCCAATCACTGACGACCTTGCAAATTTACCCATCCCCATTAAAAAGGTGATGTTGTAAACAGCAGCAATGTGGTCGCGTGTTTGGGAAAAAAAAATAATTAAAAAATGATGCCGGGGAGCGCAGATGCACCGCAATGCTGGAACAGCATTATAAAACTATATCGATAATTATTGATATCGATCAATACAGGTAAAATCGTGATTTTTTTGTCATATCGCACAGCTAATACCATAAGATTTAGTTATATTACAAATGCTCACGATAAAGGGGAATAACAGAATAACCCTTTAAAATCTTAGGTTAGATCTGCTTAAATCAACAATTTTATTATGATTCCTTATTAAAAGGTACGATTTGGGAGATGCAGCAAAAGCCCCTTGATAATGTTCACAGCAGAACAGAGACCAGATGCATTTAAACATGCCACAGAAATAAACCAAGAATGTATATCAAGTACCCATTCACAGATATCATTTAAGCAAGCAAAATGCAGTTTTAAGCATGTATACATTGGACTGGAGAGAGCATGCAACATTAATAAGGGTAGAAGCATTTTTCTATAAAAATACCAAAAAGTGGAAAGCAGGAACATTGCAGATCTGCTCAGAATAACATGTACCTTGTGTTCACATCTCTGATCAATGGGCAACTTCATCCATTCACTGTCATCCCCCATGGTGCTTGGTGTCAATCCGACTAAATATTTAACTGAAACAAAAGCAGATATTAACTAGTGCTGTCAGCATTAATGCTTTTGATTAATTTGGAAACCTTAACGTGTCAATTTGTTTTTAATGCAAATTAATCCTCTGGAGTCCACAATCCTGCCTGCGCAACAAAACCAAAATCAAGCCAAACCACCTAAAAAAAATAAAATTTAAAACACACCCCCAAAAATCTTGAAGAGTTTACTTTTCAAATATATACGTAAAAACTAATATTTTTAGAGCTTTGTAAGGTGAATAAAAAGATCAAGAGTCACTGATGAGTGCCAGAGTCATGAAGCAGCACTGATCATCCACCAATTTTCAAATAATGCTATTCATATGAAGATAATCCGACAATTGTTATTAGGTCAAGAAAACGCATGGAAACTCCCATAAGAGCACATGTGGGTTCTGTTTACACTAAGGAGCATCAACCTTTTATTTTATAATGAGAGACAGTTATCACTGAGGAAATACAATAGAAATACATCCATTCATGGATAAGAGTTCAGACTTCGTAAATTACAAAATGTCATCACTTGGGTTTTCTAATTTTGATTGCTAATGTAAAAACAAATACATTTCATATTTTATATAATATACACACACATACTGCTGGAAACCATGTTCTCTTAGCATTTTTCACTACCTTTATAGGGCTTTTGTAAGTATAAGACTACAAAGCAAATCGCTTTAACTTGCGTTTCTCAAAATACATGTAGTAAAATAGCTTAAAACAGTATGGATTGAAATCAACTGAAAAGATTTTAGGTAAAAAAAATTGCACTAAATTGTGCATCTTACATGTTTCGCTCATTCAAAAATGAGATCAAAAACAAAAGCGGGAATACGTTTCGCAAAAGCATAGTTGCCAATTATGTTAGTGAAATACATTTGGAACCATGCAACTGAATGGTTTCAGCTATCAAAACAAAGATGTTATATTTAAAAAAAAAAAAACAAAAAAAAACTGATTGCTCTTACCAGTTTGCCATGCATTTCTTTGTTCCAAGACTGTATTCGTTTCATCATCCAAAAAGTACAAGCAAATAGCCTACTACCATTGTAAACTTGTGATTAATCATAGTCTAATATTGTAATTAATTTTTAAAATCGATTGACTCACTAAATTTTACCATACTCGTGACAGTTAACCATAATGCAATATATACATTAGATCAAACATTACAACATACAAAAACACACATTAAAATTCTAACACTGTTTTCTAACCATCTCCCCTCTCTTTTGAGCTGGGATTCATAATTACCATAAAGCAAGTATTTTTTCTGATTGTTTATATAGAGCTTCCATAATACATTTGAAATTAAAAGGGAGTGACATCAGGGAGAGAAAAGTTCCTTGACTGATTACCTTAAAATGTGCAGAGTGAAATAGGTGCTAATAAAGGAGACATTTCAACATTTGAATACAGGTGCATCACTATTCAATATCATCTGACACACTGCACCATTTATCACCTAGTCAGTATATACTAATACCAGTCTCAGTCATTTACTTTATGGATTCGTTTTGTGTGTCCACAAGTTCTGAAATAACCAAACAGAAGCAAACACTTCTTAGCGACTCAAAAAATTTCTAAATCGTACATTAAATTTTATCCCTCTTTTGCATTTGTTGTAAACTAAGTTCAGAAGTGTGCAGTTACAGGCCAAAGTGATGTGTTCAGTTGTACATGAAACTTTAATATAAAAAAAGCACTTTTGGAATGAGTCAGATTCCTTTATATGTACAGTATTTTACATACCTCAATAATTAAGTTTATTATAGTGCTACAAGCAGTGTGTCTTGGAAGGACACACTTGCTACTCCCAACTCAGTTTCCATCCACAGGTATATCCACCTCCCCTCACCTTTCCTCCTCCCAAAAAGGTTACATGATAGGTAAGGTAAAACCATTATGGGAAACGTTTACTGTTTGGAGAGTCTTTGCGGTGTGGGAGGAAGAGTTACATTTGCAGTATGTAAGACATGTCACAAAAAGTTGTCCGTGGAGGAACTACACCAAAAATGTACTAATTTAATTTGAAACTTGGTAAGCCATTTTAATTTGAAAAGGTTATTTAAAATATTTGCTTGCAGAAGGCCATGTCCAAAAATGTTTGCTAATTATTTTAGTCAAATAAGAAAATGGTAATCGGCAGGTCAGGGTTAAAAAAAAAAAATCCGGGTCGGCCAAGGAGGATGCAAACGGTGCATCCCTGCTTTCAGCTAATATTACTTCCTCGGGATGAGAGACCATGGTTTAGAATTTCATATCGATCTAAACAAATGGCCTGAACTGCTTTTAATGTAATCAGGCATAGCTGTGCGGTTGATGTATGGTGGAAATGTAACAGTCATTCACATTTCGCTCCCGCAAAAGCATAATTTACATGTTTACCGATTTTCATCCGCCTGCTCTTAAAGATAACGAAACATACAATCCAAATCGCACTGAACAGCCATTTTATAATAGGAAAAATGTCTGCGGATGTAAACAGCGTTACTTCGGCTACCATGTCAAACCTAGCAAACACTTTAGGGAAATTGCTATAAGGGAAATCATGAAGATTTAAAAGCAACCAAGCCGATGGCAAACCCTTCCACTGTACGCAGATGTTTACAAAATTGGCTGCGCTCCGGTACTGCTAGCTGGGTAGCCAACTAGCTGGGTGACTGAGAAATTCAATCACCAAACTACCATTTTCATTCATAATACCGAACGTTGCTAATCATCTTGTGGTACACTCAAAAGGTCGCACCTACACACCGTCTGATTTTGGGGAGCAGAGCCTCCTCTGGAAGCATCCGCTTTAAACTCAGGCCCTGCAGTCAGACAAGCGGACTCAACATAAACACGATCGCCTAAAAACAGCAGCCAGCCACATCAGCAATCGTATACAAATTCGGCATTCCAATTGAAGTACAATAGGATAACTTCAATAGTTAATCCGTAAGCATGTTTGCAACTTAACTAAGGGCATTGTTTGGCAGGTATCATGTCCACCTACTAGCAGGCCCCGAAAACGCAGTACACTGAATTTATCAGTGGAGGATTAAAGACATTACAAGCACGTCCGGCAATCTGCGCATTTAAATGCACGAAACGCAAACTTTAATGGCACGACACCAGTTTACCTGAGTTTCTTTTCGGATGACAGAGGGTATTTCAAGCCGATACACGATCATTAGCTACTCTTCCCTACTTTGAAACGCCTCCAAGGGCGGAGAGTCCGAGGGAGGGGCTCACACCGAGACAAAAGTAGCAGCGATGGGGAGTGAGGGAGCAGCCCGCGCCAATGCGCATGCGCATACTGCAGGGCCCTCGCGTGAGCTTAGCCAAGGATCAGTGTCGGTAAACGCTCAATAAAAATACAGATAAATAGAAAAGTACTAATGGTCCACAAACAGCAGCTCACAATTTAAAAAAAAGCAAATTAAAACGCGACTTTTTTAAACTGAAGGGGGGGTTATTTGCCAAAGAAAAATTCGATAAAGCAACCGCTTTAAAACCTAATACTTAACTTAGAAACTTCGTGCACATTATATATTCCCGTTCACAGTTTATGAAAACGATACATTTCCTAAGACGACAGTGTCCGTTTAACAATCTTTTAAGATGAAGCACTTCCACTGTCTCGTGTTTCTTATACGTTACGCTACTATTGGGCATGCCATTTTTATATTAAGCCGGCGGAACCATTTAGTTACGGCCAAAATAAACTACAGGCCTAAACTGAGGCAGACGTTCTCATTAACGACAACCTACAACTTAAAATGAAGGGACTAGCTACCATTTCGTTCAGCTAGTGCTGGACACATAACTGGAAAACACCAGTCTACTGACGCAGAAGCATAAATCAGCCTTAAAGTATTACCGGTGCACATCATAGCAACGGCCAATGGTTTAGTTTATCCATTGTATTTTTCACCATCCGCCTTGCATTGACTAATTAGCTATTAAATCAGAAATGCATGGAATGTATTACATATAACCGAAAAGAATATTTGTGTGCAATTCTAGACGACTAATTACGGCCTTTTAGCAGAATCTAAGCCAACACAACTTCACCTAGTTACGCAGATTACTGACGCAGCTGACAAACTAGATATCCAACTGAACGGCAGTGAACACAACAGTCATTAAATTGTGATACACATTGTATAAGGATATTTTCTTATTTAGTACAGCAACTAAGCCAGCTATCGGTATTAAAACCACCGACTTACTATTGTAACATCGGTCTAGACTGCCTAGAAAGGATATCGAGGGTTTCCTACATCAGCTAACCAGTACGTGTCAAACTACAAATGCCTTACCTTAAACTCCACAACCTGTAAAACAAGAGATATTTTTCCAAGTTCCTAAAAAACGAAATATAAATAAATATATATATATAGTGCGCTTTCTTATAGATTCTCAAGTGCGTTATCCCACCTAAACCTATCTGACAATCCGTTTCGTTTGAAAATAGTAGGGTTTCAGTAAACCCGGCGCTTATTTGTTAGAACCGGCATGCGTACAGCAATGTTATTGGCTAGTTTGAATTCACTCCGGAGCGGCAAAAGGGGCGGCCTCCTTCTGCTTACAGGTCCCTGAGCCTGTGTTATACAGAGGTAATTTGAAATGTTTACTCACATGAGACGTTTAAGTAATACGCCTGTAATCATACTGGCAAGATGGCTATAAAAACGCTTAAAAATTTGTCACTTATTGCACATTCCACTTTCATATTAATTTGCACCCCCACCAGTTAGGTGGTTAAAAGTATTTCTTTGTGTATGTTTTAATTTTCATGTGGTAAGATGTAATTTATATTTATATTCTATATATATATATTTGTATTTTAATAATTTTTCATTTACGCTATGACCAACGTTTTACTTGACATAATAGTAAAAACGGTGACAGACACACCAATGGTATAAGTAAGTAATTACCATGTAATATCATACAGATGCACACTAACAGACCCCATTGTGATTTTCTTCTGAGATAAAAAGTTTCTGCTATGTAGATTGATTTTGACTGTACACATACAGTACACATGCTCCAGTTAGAAGGCAAAAAAACTACCACACAGGAAGTGGGATGTACAGAAAATCTGTATAATATACTAATGTATAATGTGTTTCTTACAATGCTTGACTAGGTAAGATAAGCATGCATACAAATGACAAAGAAGCTGACAAAAAATGACAATGATGTATTCCCTGGACGACCCCGTCAACCCCTCATCCCTATCAAATCACTACTCCTCCTACACCCCCAACCTCTATCTCTAGCCTCCCAACAGTAGACTTGGGCTGTATCTAATTGTTCATTCCATCCACTAGATCTCTGCCAGTTCTTTCATGAGCTTATTAGGACTGTGGCATGATTAATGAGGTCCTATTATGCTCATTTTCACTGGTCATAATTTTATTTTTGGAGTCTACTAGAATAGATTTACATGCTTCATTGTTCCAAAAACACATTATTTTTCTCATATTGTACATCTCTATTCACTCTACAGCTGCTCTATATTGTTAGAGCTTTAAGCCCCAGCCCGATGAGCCCAATGTGCTTGATCAGGTTAATTAGCTTCCCCCTACACGTTCCACCCCTGTCTTGTAGTCTGCGGATACGTCTTTGTAGGTAGGCAGGCAATAAGGATTGTGTTACAAGGTGACCTCACCATGTTACAGAAGTAAGGGCTGGAATTCCAACAAGGTGTTTCAAGCAGATTTGAGAAGGTTGATGTCTAAGATAAGATAAACTTTATTTATGCCACAAGGGGAAATTTGGGTGTTACAGCAGCCAATAAAGAAAAGATATTAGATACTGCAATTTATAATAGATTACAGTACTTTATGCAGCCAATGATAAATTAAAAATAGAATAGAATAAAAAAGGCTAAAAGCAATAGGTCGTACTTATAATGAATTTGTAGTGCACCAGTAATAGAGTAGAATATAAAAACTATATGTACAGTGCAAAACTGTACAAGATTATACATTCAAGTGTCCATTGGATTCTGATATTGCACATGCCTATACTTACATACAATTGTTAGCAGGCTTTGCATGTAGTTTGTAGTGCAATGTAATATAGTGTTGTAGTGAGTCCTGATTCTCCTGAGAGCAGTAGCTGTTGTAGAATCTGATGGCAGCAGGAATAAAGGACCTCTAGTTAGTGTTGCTTCAGGCATCGT
This sequence comes from Mormyrus iriodes, assembly GCA_011763525.2. Classification (NCBI taxonomy): domain Eukaryota; kingdom Metazoa; phylum Chordata; class Actinopteri; order Osteoglossiformes; family Mormyridae; genus Mormyrus; species Mormyrus iriodes. Next base: position 268,306 of record JAAGVU020000083.1, on the reverse strand, counting down.
GGGTGCCACAGGCCACCACTGAAGGAGCGACTCAGTTCCCCCAGTATTTCCTGTAATGGGTGGTCAGGATTTTCCATTATAGCTGAGAGTTTAGCCAGCACCCTCTTTTCCCCCGCCTCCTCAGTATTGTCCAGGGGACATGACTTCCTGATCAGCTTGTCCAGCCTCTTTCTGTCTACCACAGATATGCCACTGCCCCAGTATGCAGTTCCTTATAGGACTACTGTTGCTAGTACTGAGTCATAAAAGGTCTTGAGGAGCGCCCCTCGGGCTCCAAGAGAGCATGATCTCCTCAGTAGGTACAGCTGGCTTTGGCCCTTCCTGTAAATAATAAAAGTACTTTTTTGATCCTCGTGGGGAAATTCTCTTTTTGCCTACGCCATCTTGCTCTCCAAGACACGCATGTAACTGAGAGCAAGCTTGGCAGTAAAGGGCAGTCACCTACAGCAGTGCCCACAGAGCTAAGGGCCTTGCTTAAGGGCCGAGAGACATGAGAGTATTCTGACGAGGCCAGACCCACACCAGCAACCTGCTGATCACAGACACAGAGGCTTAGCCAGCTGAGCCACATGCTGCTCCCCAAACGTGCATCATTGATGTCAGTCCAGTCCAGTTTTCTCTTCAGACGAACACCCAAATACTTATAAGACATGACAGCCTCAAAGTCCACTCCCTGGATGTTCATTAGACCAGTTGGTTTCTGATGAGTCCTGCAAAAATCCACCACCAACTCCTTGGTTTTATTGGGATTGAACTGAAGGTGGTTGTCACCACCCAACAAAGTCCTTTACCACCCCTCAGTACTCCCTCTCATCATCATTCTTGATGCACCCCACAACGGCCCAATCATCAGAAAACTTTTGTATGTGGCAGTTTTGCGAGGTATATCTGAAGTCTTCGTGTATTGAATGTGAAGAAGAAAAGTGCCCGGACAGCTCCCTGTGGGGCCCCAGTGCTACGCACTACCATCTGAGACACACAGTCCTGCAGCTTCCCATATTGTGGCCTATTGGTAAAGTAATCTAGTGTCCAGGCCACCAGATGGAGGGCAAGCCCTCCCATCTCCATCTTCGTTTTCATTAGTGCTGGTTGAATGGTATTGAAAGCACAGGAGAAGTCAAAAAACATGACCCTCACTGTGCTCCCGGCATTTTCCAAATGTGCAAGCGCTCTCTGTAGTAAAAAGATGATTGCATCCTCTACCTTAAAGTGCGACTGTTAGGCAAATTGCAGGGGGTCCATTAAGTGACTTAGGACTCAAAGATGGGCAAGGATGATCCTCTCCAGGGTTAACAGTTAACAATTACAGTTCAGACTGAAATAAGTTTCTCAAATATGTTTCCGATGCTCACATGACAGGCTGCAATGCATGATGGTCTAAGGCAACTGATGTATGGTACAGCTTCTGTACACTACTTTTTGGTGTGCCTCACACCGATTATATAGTGACTGAAATTTACAGCTGAAAATTCAAACAGCACGATAAAATGGCCGACTATATAGTGGACTATATAAACATTTTGAACAAAGCCTTTGACTCATCTGCCCCTAACCTCTCTGACGCGAAGCCAGTGTGAGAATAGCTGAATGTTATGTGAGCCAGAGTGACCAGTGCTGGAAATTTTCATACATAGGGAAAAGTACTGTACAGATACCACACCAAAATGTTACTCAAGTAAAAGTCATGCAGTGAAATACTACTCAAGTAAAAGTAAAAAAAATCTGGTTTTAAAAGTACTTAACTAAAAAATAAAAAATACTACACATTGAAATCTATTGATATTACCAAAAGCAACCTATCCTTTTAAATTCACTCAAAACAGGTTTGATTATTGAATTGTAAATTGAAGCACATTAAAATAAGGAAAACTGAGTCGCAAGAGGATACACAGATATTTTCCTTTTATTCAAAAAAGGCAGTGAAACTTGCCAAGCAAGATTTATATAGTGTTTTTTTCTGTGGGAAAAAAAGGTTTATGGGCTAGACTTTCTAATGAATTCTAAACATTCTGCCAGACTGCACTTTTACACCTCTAAATAATCTGGGCCAGGCTAATTTCTGTTTCCTTACAGTGGCATACCTGCTGTGTGCTGTGCATTTCATATTTGCCTGGCCAAAGATTAATAGGACCTCCAATTTCCAGTTGGAAATGTGGTTTCTCATTCAAACGAATTGTTCAACATGTCATGCTTCCAGCTGTTTTTCATCTATAAAATCTATCTGGGCCAGGCTCATTTCAGTGCTATTTTATATTGGTGTACCTTTTGTGCACTATGCATTTCATATTTGCTTGGCCCAAGATGAACAAGATCCCCAAATGCTAATTGGAATTATGCTATCTTATTCAAATGAATTACTCAACATACCATGTTTCCAGCTATTTTTCAGGTATAAAATTAATCTGGGCCAGGCTCACTTTGGTGTTCCTTTATGTTGGTGTATTGGTACATTCCTTATAACTTGGAACCTGAAAATTTCCAGCCTCCTACTTAAAAATGTTGGGCTTTTCCATCCATCTTCTGTAACTACTTGTCCTATTCAGGGTTGCGTCAGTCCAGAAATCTTAATAAGATTCATCTAAGAACAAAGACAATAACTAGAGTAATAATAACTAGAGTTATTCTGCTCAAAGGGTTAAGCCTGTTATCAATGCATTCTTCTCTGTTGTCAATAACCACTGTTGCTGCAATTTTGGTGCAATTTGTCATAAAATTTGCACAGGTCTAGATCTTCTCCTAGTGTATTTCATGTTTCAAGTCCATACCTATCATTGGTGTCCTCTGTACTTGCTTGTATTTGTATTGTATCTAGGTTCCACCCGCTTCCCCCCCTACATTCATATTTTGTACATGTAAGCCCTTACCACTTTCAATACATGCAAAAAAAATACATTGTCATATTGTACATTTTGTCAATACATTGACAAAAAAAATTACAAAAAAAACCCTTTAATGTCAAAGTGAAAACTGATTTCTGCAAAATAATGACAATTAAATAAAAATATGTAACATAAAATAAGTGATTGCATAAATATTCACCCCCTTCAAGTCAGT
>JAAGVU020000083.1:178446-260079 GCA_011763525.2 Mormyrus iriodes | reverse complement strand
TCCTTCAGAGTAGTCATAGGTGTCCTGGTGGCCTCTCTCACTAGTCTCCTTCTTGCACGGTCACTCAGTTCGTGAGGGCGGCCTGATCTAGGCAGATTTACATATGTGCCATATTCCTTCCATTTCCTGATGATGGATTTAACTGAACTCCAGGGGATATTCAGTGCCTTAGAAATTTTTTTGTATCCATCTCCTGACTTAGACTTTTCAATAACCTTTTCTCTGATTTGCTTGGAGAGTTCTTTTGTCTTTTGTCTACTGATTAACCAGTGAATGGACCTTCCAGCCACAGGTGTCTTTATACAACAATCACTTGAGACACAGTCACTGCACGGTGATCTCCATTCCACTAATTGTGAGACTACTAGCACCAATTGGCTGGACCTCTGTCGAATTAGGTCAATCACTTTAAAGGGGGTGAATATTTATGCAATCACTTATTTTGTGACATTTTTAATTGTCATTATTTTGTAGAAATCAGTTTTCACTTTGACATCAAAGGGTTTTTTTTGTCAAAAAAGCCAAATTATGTTGATCATGATTGATTTATAAAAGCAATAAAAGGATAAAACATCCAAGGGGGTGAATACTTTTTATAGGCACTGTATCTGATTGGTCAAAATGCAGACAGAAGTCATATGGATCGATATGCATGAATTTTCAACAAGGAAAAAAGGGTATATTCTATATATTATTCATTATTAGTAGCATCACACGTCACAATGTATTGATACATTCCCGATAACTTGGAAACTGAAAATTTCCAGCCTTCTACTTCAAAAAATTCTACAGAAGAGCTGAACAGATTGGATTTGTAAAGCAAATTCATAAAAGATAACACTAACTCTGCTAGTGTTTGATACTAACGTAACACGGTGATTCTCATAGATGTGTTAACAGAAACTAGCACATAGTAAATCATGATTAAATGTAAATAATTGTCTCTTTTGTGTTAGATCACTGATGCTCTCCAAACCTGTCAACACCTTTACCAAGCCGACCCTTCTGCAGTGGAAAATCGAAGCGAGCTGGAACCATGCTGGAACTGGTGTCTCTTTGCAGTAAGGGTCAGGTAAGGCCTGGTTCCAATATGCCAGTGGAAAAGTGCCAATAGTTAAGGCTTACCAAGCAGTCATGTCACCGCTGCTTTATTCCATCAATGACCTTCCACTTCAGATGATCTGCAAGAACAGCACATATCCAAAACCCTACATTTTAAAATCAAGTGTAAACAGGGTCCATGTCGGCAAAGTTTCAAAAACATCCTTCAAAAACTTTTTATTGCACCAACAGGATCAAGTGTCAAAGCCACTGTCACTATGTGCTACAACTGTGGTGTGATCGATCTCAAAATTTGATCACTTCCAATTTTTCTCCCATATAATGGCCCTGCAAAAGTTGAAAAAGGTTTGTTAAACACTTTTAAAGTTATTGTGCTAATGAGTATGTCTCTGCTGGTGACTATGGATCGGTCCTAAAACCATACATATTCCCCATCCAGGGAATGTAAATAATTGTGAGGTCTACTGCCTGAACAACTGCATAATATCTGGGAGATGTGGGAGTTATAATATTTTATACCTCCTATAGGATTGCACTGTAAAACACTAAATAAAATGCAAAGTAAGAGTATTTTGTTCTTCACAGAGAAATTAGACAACTTCACCTACCTATATTATTTTTTCAGTAAGCACAGCTTATTTTGTGTTTCAGCCCTCACCAAAGCTGTGCACTTCTGAAATGGTCTTCAAATCCCCAAAATAGGAAGTTTTTGAAATAGGAACTTTGATTACTAAACTATATTGATGCAGGCATGACAGATGTGTCATGCAAGCATGCAAGTCACGCTGCATAAAAAAGCCATATTTTTCTTTTAATGCAAATAGTTTTATATTATACAAAAGCAAATGGATACTCTCACTATATCACACAAATAGCTTGTTAGTACGGCAAAGGGAATTACATATTCAGTCTTTTAAAATTTACAAATTTAAATGACAATAAAACAAAAATATATATATAATATTTATAAATATTTTAGTTAACTTTACAACAGTTATATGTGACCAATAACAAAAAGCACTATTAAATAACTGGCATCAACCCTATCATTTACAAGGATCCAGACAAACACAGTGGTTAAATAAATCCAGCAAAGTGTTCCTTTCCAGTGAGTAAAATTAAATGTTAAAACAATCATGAATCCCTTTGTACAAAACTCTTTATACAATAAAAGCAACACAAGATATTTTTAACAGTTAAAAAGGTTTATACAACATTAGTTACCATAGTCTGAGAATAAAAAGTAGATGTGTCTGGATACTTTTACAGATGAGCAAAGCTTTAGACTAACTCTCTTTCGATCGTGAGCCAGCATACAGAGATCTTAGGTTAAATAGCTGCCAGGACCATGGGCCTCAGTGCTATTTTAGCAGCAAAACAGCATGGTGCTGAATTTGAAGTTACTTCACGGTACATGACTTTGAAATTTTTACATTTAAATTCAGGCAAATTTACACACATTTGAAATTGCTTCACAAAGATTCTATTGGGGTAGGGGAAAAGATGAATAAAACAGCATGTAAAAGATCCACCGATGCACTGTATTTTTAACAAGCATTTTCTAATAATTTGTAGTGTACAAAGATCAATAGTCCACTCAAAATGCATTGTCTAGTTCCCCCCCCCCAATATAAATGCTGGTTTCCTCAGAAGAACAACTTAATTTGTCCTTTTTATTGCTCTAGGAATCTAGGAATAAAGCTCTCGCAGTCCTAATATCACAATTTACTATCACAAAATCAGTACTGTATTTTAATAAACATTCCTGTGCAGGAGGGAGATACTGTAAAAGCGTGGCACTTTACAGATGCACAGAACAGTGCATCATCAGGTCTGAATGATGTTTCAGCACAATGTAGCATATTTAACAATTTGATAAGTATATGACCGAGAATATTTGGCACTTACACCTCTTTAAAATTGCCTGCCTTCCTCCATAAACAAAAAATAGCAGTTATCTATTGCATTTTGGCATGTATTGAAAGAACTCAATATGCTGCTAAAAGATTCTGGATAAGCCCATGTTATGTTGGCACAAAGCCGAGCCAAATTCATAAATTAAAAACACTGCTCTTAAAATTTTAGCATAGTAGTACTGTATTATGTGGGCATAATGTAGTGTAAACACCCTTAGTGGAAATAAATAGGTCTTAACTGACTGAACAGTTCTGACCTTTGGCACTGACATAAATACAGATATCTATCTGTGATAAGCATTAACTACTGAATTGTTTAGAGTTTCCATTATTTTCACCATATTTTTACATCAACAAATCACTCATAAGTACAAAAAGTTCATAAATAGAGTTTATAATCACAACACAAGTGACCGAGTATTTTGTTACTCAGTCCCAGAACAAATTAAAATCTTTTATTTAAAAGTTCACAAAAAGGTGATCGTACACAAAGAGCACTCCAATAAGACTTTTTTCCTTAAAAAATGCTTTTTTGATACTCTTCCTCTCAGTGTTCGCTCACTCGTTTTCTTTCCAGGGTGTTCATTGCCTTTTCAGTCTTTTGTGTAAGAGGTGGGGGGGGGCAGCAATGAGAGGGAGAGCACTACTGGGCGAGGACAGGTGGTGTTCGGCGTAGATGGTACCCTGCTGGGAGTGTAGGGTGCGTAACCTGAGGCGAGGCTCAGACCTCACTCTCAGTGGAAGGCTTGCGGGCTGGGGCCCAGCCGGTGTCAGGCAGGGCCCCGTGTCGGTCAGGCGTGGCCACAGGGGCAGTGCTAATGCTGGAGCACTCAGACTGTTCCTCCTGCAACAGCTGCTCTGTCTCTGTGTCATCCAGGGAGCCGCTGCTGGCTTGGAGCGACACAGTGTCTGTCTTCATGCACACATGGAGCCCACCCCGTGAAGGCTTGATCTGCTTCAGGTCCTCCCAGTACAGCTCCTCGTTGGATAGCAGACAGATGCCCTCAACTATCTTAATCTTCTCCTTAGTATAGCTGTTATCATTTCCAACCTGTGTGGGGAAAGGTGGGAGCTCAGCCACAAACCACACAGCAAACAAATGTCTACTGTGTCCTTTAAGAGAGAATTTTAAAAAATTAAAGAGTAAAGAGTAAATATTTTGTAATCTCCTAAGATTTTGAACTATTTCACAGTTTTCCTGGCAAATCTTATGAAAGGGAAGATATTTTAGGCTTGACTATTACTTCTGATTTTATTGGTCATTCAGATCATGCATCCACATGACGAATGCAGTAAGGCTTTTCAGCCAGTCCAAATGAAAAAAAAAGTACTGTACTGAAAAGAAACAGCATCTTAGCAAATATGCTTTTCACCCAGGAAAATTACCTGAAACTATTTGTAACAATACTTTAACATGAATTTCCATGCAATGTGTGTGGGGGGGGGGGGGTGGCCATTAAATAAAAAACGAAATCAGAGACTAATAACACAATATTATAATGCAAAGGAAAAGCACAGCATCTGGTCTTCTAAGAAGGACTGACAGACAGCGTCATTAGTTAGTCACAAAACCCTTATCGCAGTTGAAGTGTATGACATGTTAAAAGCACACGCATCATGCAGTGAGAATGTGACACCTATATTCAAACTCTGGATTTAAACAGAGGAAATTAGTATGTTCAGGTGTAACTTCTTCATGCTACAGAACTACCTTTCATTGATTTTGTGGAAAACAGGTCAAAAGATAAAAGGTGATAGCGAGTTGTAAGGATGGGAAAGCTGTAGTGAAGAAAAAAAGAAGATGAGCTTTTTTTTGGAAATTCAGAACGGGAATTTCCCCAGCTTGTACATACGCCACTGTAAAACTGTTTAATGTATCGATAAACTGGATTGTAAAATGTCTTTCCTTGCTGAAAATCAAACACCAGTCATTGGAGAAGACTGATATTAGAAAAAGAACATTTAAGAATTTCCAGCCTCTTTTTAGGGTCCATGACAAACTGACGAGACCGAATGCTAATTATCGTATGAAAAGACAGTCATACCTCTTTTTTATATCGCAGCTGGTTATATATTGGAGGTTTTTGCACAGTTTCGATTTTCACCTCCTGTGTTGAAGTTCTGTATGAGGGATTGCTGTAAGTCAGGTTGCTCACTCCAGGGTCAGCATACTTGGATTTTTTATGCCTTGGGGGGGGGGAACATCACATAACAATCACTTACACGGTCTAAGAGAAGATGGAGAAAGCGAAGTGCGGGTGCTTTCATCGGGGTACACCTACCTATAAATGATAAATGATGCTATTAAAATCAGGATGGCTAAGACGGTAAGCGCCCCGCCAATAACATAGCTGATGTGAAGGCCTTCCCCTGGAAGTAACACACAAACAAGAACTCAGTAATTTCTCAACTTCATTATTTCAGTAACCAACTGTGATCAACAGCAATTAAACAAACTGTACCATCCGGGACTGTTATCACACTGCTCTTCACGCATCTTCCTAGGCTCAAGTTCCTGTCCGTGCAGCTGCGCGACACACAAACAAAAATGTAAATGAACTCAACCAAATATGCAGAAATATGACATCATTTGCACGCTTTGTAAAAACACCTTTCAGTGAAATACCTTAATGGAAAGTTGGTTATCCTTCTTTGTAATTGTTCAACAAGGCCTAACAAATATGCCATTAACTTACTTAACTACTGAAGGACTAGATGGAAGTTTGTCCGTGGTTGACGGTGTGCTTGTGACACTTTTGCCAGATGTTGGGACATAACCTGAAACTAGACCAGATCAAGCTTTTAATGGTCAGGTGTGGCTGCTGACAAACCCAAAGCCTGAACCAGTGTGCTGCATGCTTTACTTACTGGTGGAACAGGGCCTGCTGTCCGGTTCATCTGGACATGCACAGACAAAGCTATTGGCCTTAGCGAAACAGAGGTGAGTGCACCCTCCGTTATTCACGCCACAGTGGTTGGTGCCTATATAAATACATAGAACTTTAGCTTTCAAGCTATAAATATCACCATTTAGAGACAACAGAGATCTCATTCTGTAGGTAGTCTGGGGCAGTTCATACTATATTAAGAAACGGCTTTGGGACCAAGGGGTATGGGACACAGTGTCTTCCCGGGAACCAAGGAGACTTGCCCTTACCAGTCTGCCGGTGCTGTGACACCACAATGATGTCCATTAATCCCTCTACATTGGCCAGCACAGTCTCCTTGCTGCGGCCTGTATGCTTATCTACACGCTGAATGGACTTGGTTTGCCAGTCCGTCCAGTAAATCCAACGGTCTTGCTGCGAGAGTTGGAAGAGAGGGGTTAGTGCAGAAGTCACTGGCTTCAACTAGGAATGGAAAAATGAAAAACAGGAGGGAACGGGAGGAAAAAGGGACGACAGGAGAGAAGAAAAATAAGGGTCAGGAATGGAAGGATGCGGGAGGAATGATAAGTTATTTATATGAAATGAAAATGAAAGGTGAGTATTTAATGGGGGAAGTGAGTTAGCTGACTGACTGGTACCTGTGTGAGGGCGAATGGGTGGGAAACGGGGCTGACCAGGATCTGCCGGAGCCTCCCATTGAGATCCGAGCTTTCAATCCTGTCCAGGTGGGCGTCCACCCAGAAAATCCTACAGAGAAACACACAACGTCCAAATTATACAACATGCCACTGAATTCATGCATTTTATGTCGTGTGAAGTTGCTGTTGCTATACATCAATCTGTTCTTGTTCTCTTTGCTTTACTAAATGCTAATTCCAGAATGTAAGTTACTCAGTAATGGTTCTGCACCATATCATAGTAAAATATTAAGTGACCTAGAGGCTAGGGGTGTAAAGATGCATCAATGCATTATGATAAAATCGATAATTTAGGTGGCAATTGAACTGCATCGATCTGTAACTTTGGAATTCATTTCTAGCAGCACAATCATCCTTAAAGATAAAGATACTCATACTTCCGGGTTGTGAGCTGTCTTGCGTTCATGTGCTGCAGGTAGATGTGTGAAGTAGCAGTACTGGCACACCCATTTCTGAAATGTATGATGGCTGGGGAAGGCTCATTAATATTCATAAAGAAAGTGCTACCTGATGATCTTTGAGCTACAGTGATAATCTTTGCACTAAGATGCTTTTAGGGCACTCAGCCCTGTTTTGTGGCACAGAACTATCAAACAGTTAAGAAAATCTTTCGGCTCCAATGCTTTGGGGTAATTCCACTATTTCATAGCACAAATAAGTCATTGTTTTTGCTAGCTACGGTAGCAATGGTCAAGACTCTAAAGCAGATAACTGGCTAGCTAATTAAAAAGTGATGCTAGCCTTAGAAATGTGCAATGTATTGGTTACAATATCAGCAATCAGGTAGGGCTTCCTTTATGGGTTTTGTTTTTTTGTGGCCTTCTGACAATTTTGTTCCGAGATTCTATTTTCTTTTTAGTCTATTAATAGGTGTGTAATTATGTTCCCTTAGTAAAATTTGTGACTTTTTTTGGTGAAGTTAAAAAACGTTTGAATTTAGGCAATGAAAATAATAGAAAAATCGATTAACTTAAGTTAAAGATTTCCGACGCATAGAATTGTTCCCTCAATAATTGTAATTGAAATAAATTGACTTGCAGCCAAAGAATAACACCCCTACACTGTCAGAAAAAAATTGCACCAATTTGTAACTTTGCTTGTCACTGGTGCTGTACCTTCAAGGGTCTGCCAGTTGTACCCTAGCTGCAGGTAACTATATCTTTTAAGATACAGAAATTTACTATGAGGAACATTTTTGTTCCACTGGGGATACATTAACATTGTTTATACTTTGGGGATGTTCCTCAGAGTCCATTTGTGTACCTTAAACTAAAAGGTACATTTACCTACAGCTAAGGGTACAATTGGCAGACCCTTGAGGGTGCAGCCCCAGTGACATGCAAAGGTACAAATTGGTGCTATTTTTTTCTGACAGTGTACTACTCGCTGTATCGTCCTACAGGTCGAGCCATCTCCATTCTCACCTGCGTGTGTCATAATCTAATGTCAATCCATTTGGCCAGCCAAGATCTGTGTCGATCAGAACCTTGCGATCAGAACCATCCAGATGCGCTCTCTCAATCTTGGCAATGTGACCCCAGTCCGTCCAGAACAAGTACCTGGAAAGCAATACACTAAGCTATGTAAGATATTCATTACCTAGCAATTTATAATCTAGATTAGGGGTTCCCAACTTTTTGATGATTGCTGACTGCCATATGTTGTGCAAAAAATTTACCAGACAGGGTAAAAACTTGTCGACCTGGGGAAATACTGGCCATCAACCAGTACGGGTCCACAAACCAGGGGTTGGGAACCCAATATGGATTACTTAGTTATGTACTAGATAATCTTCTGTTAGTCTGTCTTTCAGATCTATGGAAAATACTATAATCTAAAGGGTCTATTCTCACATGCATGTATGGGGCACATTCTGCCTCTGACTTTTGCATTTTTCAGTCACATCTACATAGCCTCTACATAGCTGAACATAACACTGCAGTTTTCAGTGAAAGAGGTGGTGAAATGTAATGAATACATGCAATGGCTGAGGTGCCCCTGAAGAGAGGTTTGGGAACTGAAACTGTGCCATCCAACTAGATACCATCTTTATGGAGAACAGAAGAAATTCTTACTAGTTCTTATTGTTATTCCTAATTTGCTTATGTTCTAAAGCTAAATTGTGTTTTTTGTTCTGAGCAAATGTACACTTAATACCCAGATACATAGCTTTAAACATTTGTTTTGACTGCCTAAGACTTTTGCACAGTACTGAACTTCCAGTGATGGACACTGAATGCATTGTATGTTTCCAGTTTGGATCATGAAACGCTAATCTTTCTGTGCGGCCTTGGTTTTGAACCAATATGAGATGTGATATGTACGATATTTTCATACACATTGTTTCATACATACAGTATGTCAGGGGTCCCCAACAGAAATACCTGACCAGGACCGCTTGCCCAATTGATGACCATGCTATGCATAATAGTGTAGATTTAGTGTAGGGTTTTTGGTGGCAGTGATTAGCAGTTGATTTGGAATAATGCATTGCAGCCTACAGTGTAACACACAAGCTTCCTTGGACTATACAGTTGATTACATTATTTATGTTTTTTATCAGCAATGCATTCTAAACTTTCAGTTCATACTACTAATAATACTAATATTTACATCACATTTATTGGTTAAGCGCATTTACTTGCTTACAGAATTGTTTTGAATGAAGAAAAAAAAAACCAAAGCCCAAAAAGTCAGGCATTTTGGACCGGGACCATCGGGATCAAGACAATTTGGCCGTTTTTCGATAGTTATAAAGGAGAGGAAGGACATTGAGCAAGAAGAATATTCAATGAATCAAGGGAGAGTTGTCTAGAAAAACTACAAAACTAACAAAAAGAAAATTATACCAAAAAAAACCATCTGATTATACAAATCAATTATTTATTTTAGGTTACATGCAATCAAGTTGAAAGGTTTAAAAATATTTTTTTGTAGTGCCTACTTTGGGAAAATGGTTGAGGAATAATTAAATCAGTGCTACGAATGATGAATTTTAATATTCGTAATGAGTTAAAGCAATTTGCTCGGCCCAAAATTCAAATACTATATTTCATTGTTCAATTTGTATAATAAATAATAAAATACTAAAATAATCTTCAAAACAAAATTTGTTTTTGTAACATCTGTGAAAATGACCAGGTATGAGCATGCTAGGCTACCGCCATGCTTTCTTTTTCAAAATAAAAGGGTTTCTGCCAAAATCATTGAGGGTGTGACACCCTTTTCCTGCTTGATGAATTAATTAAACTTCGGCACGGCCACGGCTTGTTTTTTGGATTAAGTGCAATGGGCGTGACCGCGCTGATAAGAAGAGAATATGCATAACTCAAAAGAACATAATGCTTTTTGGACTTACATGCCTGATGGGAGAATAGACACCTAAATCAATAGATTCATATTCCTAATGCCTTATGCACAGTCTGCAGCAATGAACATACATGCATAACTATGAGGTTCCATACAAGGCAGTATGTTACAGTTCAGCAGATACAGATATTGGGGAGGTTTCTGTCCGTCTGTTCTGTCACTCACCCTTTGCTGGGAAACACAGCAATGGCCCGAGGTTCATCCAGGCTGTTATTGATGAGCACCTTCCTCGAAGAGCCATCCAGACGAGCCACCTCAATAGTGTTGCGGCCTGTGTCGGTCCAGTACATGTTGCGAGCCACCCAGTCCACCGCCAGACCATCAGTGGTCTTCAGACCCTGGCTGATGACGGTCTCCATACCACTGCCGTTCAGGTTAGCACGTCTGAAGGGACCAGGATAATGGTTAGCTATTCAAACTCCATCTATCTATTTTCCAACCACTTAACCTGAACAAGGACACAGGTAGGCCTGGACCGTATCCAAGGCAACACTGGGCACATGGCAGGATTATACCCTGGACAGGATGCCAGTCCATTGCAGGGCGTGCACACACACACACACACACACGCTGTTTGTCTTTGGATTGCAGGAAGAAAGCAAAGGAAACCCCAGCCCTGGAGGTATGAGGCAATAGTGGTACCCACCCACTGAACCACTGTGCCACCCATGATTCAAGCAACTCTCTTGAACAAGCACAGGGAAATGAAATTACTCATGGTTATTATTATAAAAGCGCACTGTTTCATCCCGGTATGTCTAGGAACACAGAGCGCATATTCAAAAAAAACAAGTAACAGTTTATAGAAAACAAAACTAGTAATATAATATGTTTTACTTAATGACACGCCTCATACTCATGTAGCTTCAATACACTGTGGTAAATGTGGAAGCATATAGGGTAATACATAGACATAGCAAGAAATTGTGGAGTTTTTCCATTTTACCAGCTGTCAAATTCTGACTTATTTGTTTAGGCTTCATAGAATTCCTTGTTACTAACGAATATCCTTTCAAGCTGCCATACCTGATCACATCCAGGGACACGTCAGTATAATAGATCTTGCCCTCCACACTGTCATAGTCCAGTGAGATGACATTGTGGAGCTCTGGCACCGGGACATGCACGTCCGTGTAGTCGCTGGTGTCCAGCGAGATGCGACGGATGCTGACACGGTTGGAGAACAGCAGGTAGGTCTCCGGGCTCTCGTCACACGAGCGTCCATCAGCCTTCAGCACAACGCCCGTTGGGCAGGCACAAGAAGTGCCATTGGGGTTTGGCAGGCACAGGTGGGTGCAGCCCCCGTTTCGCCTGCCACACTTATTGAAGCCTGAGAGGAAAGGCAAATATCACAGTTGCATCCCTGAAACCAACCATTCACACAGAGACAGCGGATGCCATTGTACAGTACTGTGCAGAAGTCTTAGGCTGACAAAGAATATTATGTCTTAATTATCTTTATGTTGCTGTACAACTATGTTTGTCAGAGTATATTAGCTTAGCTGTTTCAAAATCTCTTTGAAAGTTACCCCAGTTTTTGCAGTAACCAAAATTAATATGAACCATCCAACAGTACTTGTTGACTCAATCACTAGCATGTCTAGCAAATCAGTACCTTATCAAATTATGTAACTAACTTAATTAATTGAGTTGGGGGTGGAATTGAACAAATGTGAAATGGTGTGCCTGAGCAGAGGTTTGCAAATCGTGTTCTTCTAGTCATACAAGATACCAGTAACTTTTTGTAAACAGTTTCTTTTTTTCTTTTAACTGTGATCATGTTCATTTGCATATATTCTGATATTATACTGCGTTTTTTTCTCCTGCACACATACATGGTTACTAACCAGATAAACAGCTTTAAACATTTTCTTGAACAGCCTAAAACTGTTGCACAGTATGGTATAATTATTTGGTAATGATTTACATTGAGTGCATGTTGATAAAGCATTTAACCCCGTGTTATTTTTGGGGTCGAAGTTACCCCAGTCCATTTTCAAAATGAGGATAAATTCAACAGATTCTAGAATTTAGAACGGAAGAAGTAAAATACACAAGGGTTAAAATGCATTGAGAGAACATTAAGTGCACCTTCATATTAAGGTATACTTACATGTTGCTTATTAATGTTCTATAATACATTATAAATGCATTATGAAGACGCACTTAAAGTTAAGCATTACAATTTATTTCAATCTAAAATACAAGTTCAGTGATTATGAATTTAGGATTTTTTTTCATTAGCTTTAGTTAGCCTTAAATGAGCATGAGCCAAACTAGAGACAAACCAAATGGCACTCTAATCCTTATCCCAGTACAGTGGGAGCCCACAAAGCCCTGCAGAACAGAAAGATTTACGGTTTTCATTGAAGTTTATGTTTCTTACTGTACCACAAATCCTGGTAATCTAAGAAAAGTCACAGTTTGAAAAGGAATCTGTAACCACAGGTGTCATTCCAGGTGTTAATCAGCTGTTGAGAGTATCTTAAAATGGCAGAAAGGAGACTGATCTGAACAAAATCCAAGCATACTGTAACATTCAAATGCTGAGAAGTCTACATCACTGACACGAAGTTTTAAAGTTTGGAAGGACTGCTGCACTCAACGATTTTTCAATAAACCTGCATGAATGGGCTACTTCCTCTATGCTTGACCTACCCGAGTGTTTATTTAATGTGAATAAATCAGCTGCCTCAGTTTGCCAGGCACCTTCAGATTCTGGGAGGTAACAGACAGTGGCCAGACCACACAGGGCACCTGGCAGGGAATTTTGCTGCTTTTTTTTAGCAAAGCACTGGGAGCTGGAGCTGTGATGGACCAGCACCCGCAGAAACTATTTCTTTATTTCACAGCCCATTGATTCAGCTAACAACTTCCCTTTGTTGTGATATCCTGAATGTCAGACCGACAAAACAACACCCTGCAAGCCTCTCAGGCTCAGAAGCTGAGTCCAGCTGTCAGGCACACGCTTCTTGTTCAACACATCTCACCTCTAAAGATGTTTTTACAAAGGGATTACGGAGCTACATGCGTGAGCACAGGACACCTGTAAAAACTACATATGGTGGGGTATGGACTCAGCTGATACGGTGGGCCATTCACAGCAATCCTGTGAGGAATGAGCTGTAATGAAAAAGGCAGAAAAAAATTTATCTTTTCCTGGAGGCGGGCTGCGACATGGCCCTGGTTGTTTGGGCATGTTGTCTCCATTCTTTGGATTACGAATAATTTCTCCTTGGTTCTGGCGTTCTTGTCTCATCCAAATTCTGGTCACCCTGCACCCCCCTGCATGGTTCTCTCTCCCACCCCTGCCATGTGACTGTCCGCCAGTGGCTGCCTGCCAGCTGAACTTCATGAATATGACTCCCCACGGCAACCAATTTGTTCTCCTGACTCTCATTACCTCTCATTTGTTCAAAGGTGAACTGCATAGCATCCACACACAACTAGCTGCCTTAAAATTGTCCTTATAGGATAAGTTACAACATTGTAAAATTAAAATCGTTTTGCATTCCACGCATAGGGATGGAGGCCAAACTATAATGACCAGCTTAAGTTACTGCTGTTAAATGGCTACTTTGTGTGGTCACCTGTCCTCGGTGAAAAAAATTTTGAGGAAGACTTTTGAATGTCATTATAAATACACATTAGAGTCACTAGAGGGCAGTGCTGTCTCCTTTTTCTAACATTTATCACCGTGAAACAAATGCAGTTTTATTCAGGATATGAAGAGCGCATATCATTTAAAGTTTCATTTAAAAGTCTTTATTAGTTTAGTGCTTGAAGGTCAAACATATACAAACGAAGTGGTTTTCAATTCAGCTGAAAAATAAGCAGGTTCACAGTCCAGCTACAAAAAAAACAAAACTATACACTCTATACAATGGACAATTTTGGTAGTCTAATCTCATTCACTAGATGGCAAAGCCACGGATTAAGGTTATGGCATAACCTACCCAGAGGCCTCTCCCGGTCCACTGCCTGGATGTCCATCAGGCCCGGAAGGTTCCCCCTCACAATGATGCTGTTACCCCCAGTAGTTTTGTCAGCTCTCTGGATGCTTCGGCTCTGCCAGTCGGTCCAATAGATGTATGGGCCCAGGAGGGTGAGCCCATAGGGATGCTGGACTGGAGACACCAGGGTCCGTCGGTTGGCCCCATTCAAGTCAGATGCCTCAATACGCTGTGTAAGTATCACAAAGTAAAAGAATGTTAATTAACAGATCATAACTGATGATGTCAGGTCCTTAGCATATAGACAGTCATAACACTATTTCCTTCTAAATTAATTTGTGAAAAATCCCACAACCATCTGTCACAATGTAATATCAACATTCTTACACAACAGCAAGACAAAACAGAAAGTACTAAAGTTCTTCCCTATAATATCCAGCAGTAAAATTAATCAGGCTTTTTCAGTTATGAACCTCAGACATGAATGCAAATTAGAGAATTAGCTGGGCACTGTGTGCTCCGAACTGCAGACACACCACTGACCTCAGTGTGAGCATCAGCCCAGAGTAGTTGAGATCCAGCCTTGTCAATCGCCAGACCATTTGGCCAGCCCAGGTTACTGTTGATCAAGACCACCCGGTCAGACCCATCCATACCAGAGCGCTCCAGTTTAGCATTCTCCCCCCAGTCAGTCCAGTACATGTAGCTGAAACAGAGGGAGACAATCTTGGAACAACAATCCAAACGCGCATCCAACTACATATCCTTTGACAAAGTTAAAGCCACACATCTCATGCACACACAGATATCTTACCCCATCTCATGATAGAGAGCAATTGCTCGTGGGCTATCCAGGTTCTGCCAGATTAGAACTTTTCTCATGGATCCATTCAGATTAGCCACTTCAATGCGATTAGTTCCTGTGTCAGTCCAGTATAATTTCCGGCCCACAGAGTCCACTGCTAGTCCGTCTGTGGTCATCAGTCCTGGAACATGAGAGGCATTTAGAAAACCCAAAGCCTACCTGAGACAACTGCACATTTAGCATGAACTCTGTAAACATATCCTCTATACTCAAATGGTTAGGCCTGGAATAAATCTACATAGTAGAACCAATTGGAATTATTAAAGTTTCATAAAGGAATGAAGGCATGACCTCACCAGTGGAGATGATATCCTCACACTCTGTGCCATTGATGTTGGCTCTGCTGACCTTCTTTAATGTGCTATCAGACCAATAGACTTTACCTGCATGGAAGTGGTGCAAAGAATATTGTTTTATTTGCTATATTAATGAAAATAAAGCTTTAATGATTTTCTGATTGTTGCTGAATATTATGTAGTTTAATCTATCCTGACCTCATACCTTCTTTGGGATCTACACCAATGGCAATGGTGTTTTTCATGGACCCATTTACGGCCAGCACCACATCTGCAAAGTAGGGAATATCCAAGGATACCATGCGGATGTCGGTCCTCCGTGCGAAGACCAGGAAGCTGTTCATTCCTTTAGTAAGCACATGAAAATCAACTCTTAGATCAATTCAAATCCAGGAAATAAATTTAATAGCTAATACTTCTGCATTGACTTTCATCCCGGAGGGCAGACAGCCTTCAGTGCAGAGGGCAGACACTATGCCTTATCTCTGGCAAACACACACAAGTCAGCGACATACAAAGGTGTCAACCTGCGAGCGTCTATAGCTGCTTTAGGGAGGGATGAGAGGAAGTGAGGTGCAGGCTGTCGCACTGCTATTCGGACAGCTGTAGCATGTCACAAGAAGCTTCTGGTGACTGCTGTGTCGTGGGGGAAGTGTGTGTGTGTGTGTGTGTGTGTCTGGGGGGAGGTTATGGATGGTGCTCAGAAAAGCACTCCAATTTCAAAGAGAAGCTCCTTTTCTTTATGGGGGGGGTCTGTTGCAGTCAGTGGGGCGCCAGTAGATTTGGGGGCTCCTCACCATGAGAGCAGGTCCTGCCATCCACCTGGAGATTAATGCCTGTGGGACAAGCACAGCTAGAGCCCTTGGGGGCTGGAGCCAGGAGACAGAGGTGGCTGCAGCCTCCGTTGTTCACCATGCAGGGGGCCTGGACTGCAGAGGGAGGGAGAGCAGGATCCAGGGTAAGACTGTCACCAGCTCTAGCTTTGCTATAATGTGGATGCGCTACATGACACATTTTAGAATGCGGTGCCTGTTTTGATGGTTACTACAGCTCAGTAATGAAAAGTCTATGTTTTGAGAATGTTCACCCCCAAGGGTGGTTTCATCCCCTGGGGGCTGTGCCAGGAAGCCATGCGCCAGTACACTTCCAGCACACTCACAGGCAGCCCTTTCTGTGACAGCACCTTACATTAAACGCATTCCAGGGCCGTGGGTCAGTGGACACGGCATACATCACACGGCCTTTCAAGGGGGTGGGCGGTGATCGTGTTACAAGAGGGACACAATTCTGTACCAATGAGTGTCAGCAGTGATGAAACAAACACAGCTAACACAGGAGACAATGGATGGCATACTACAGTGATAACAGCCCTATAGAAAGACCAGTGTTTTATATGGTTATAATATGCAGAAATGGACCACAAGTCTTTCTCAGCTTTTTCACCTCTTGATGAGTTTGGTAATCAGCCTTTTACAATGGTTTTTAATATGAACAGACTTGTATTGCTGCAGCAAAACTAAATTGTCTGCTGGTTAAAAATCTGTTAAGGTGCGATAGACTCATTGAAAGACCACATTGCACTTTGGCAGTATCTCTTGGCAGAGAGAACAGGTACAAAAATCAGTCTCTCTGAGGAAATATATGATAGGTGACTGAACAATGAATATTATAATAGGAGCAATAATGATGTTTGGCAACAATGTCTAATGGTCTAAAATGAAACTTTATTCTCATGTCTCTCCAAACAGACACCTGCTTCCCCGTTAATCACTTACAGGACATAATGCTCAGAGGGGTTATGTGAGGGTTGTCAGACTCAGAACGTACCTACAGAGCGGTGCCGGTGGAACATGTGGATGTCCATCAGGTTCTCCAAGTTTCTGGACAGTGTGACCCGGTCCAGCCCCGTGTGCTTGTTGGCACTTTGGATGCTTTTAGACTGCCAGTCTGTCCAGAAGATCCTGTCTTCATGAAGAGTCAGGCCAAACGGGTGTGGAAGCTGGCTGCCAATCAACACCTGTAGAAAGAGATTTTCTATTAACTGCCTGCCTGTTGATAGAATAACAGTATTTCAATCACCAAAGTGTAAAGGGGACTTTAAATATTAAATACACCACATCAAACATCTATGACTGTGGCTCACATCTAGGGCCATAAGGCTTTGTGTGGAGCAGGTTTCTCTTCTCCAGGAGGATCTTCTCTTACCTTTCTGTCTGAGCCATCAAAGTTGCCATACTCAATAGTTTTCATGCCAGCATCTGCCCAGTATAGCCTTTCTGTCTCATAGTCGATGGCCAGGCCGTTAGGCCAGGTCAGGTTGGAGGAGATGATTACGATGCGGTTTGAGGCATCCATCCCAGCCCTCTCAATCTTAGGGCTCGCCCCCCAGTCTGTCCAGTACATATATCTGGGAAAGCCAGAGAAGTATAAACCAGTGCAGATCCTTTCTATAATCACCTTCATGATTCATATCCATCTCTTACCCTCCAACGGGATCCACCACAATGTCCCGCGGCCTGTCCAGGTTTTCCCAGATGAGCACAGTGCGCATGCTGCCATCTGCATTGGACACCTCGATCCGGTCAGTTCCTGTCATGAGATGGAAGACAGGACACATAATGGCCACTATGCACCGGTAAATGCAGAAATCACAAACTGGCTCTGCAGGCTGACACTGCAAATAAAAACGAAGAATAAACTGTTACCTGCATCAGTCCAGTATAGTTTGTTGGTCACCCAGTCAATAGCCAGACCGGCAGGACTTTCGAGACTTGTGTCCACAACAACCTAAAATTAGTTTGAATCAGAGAGTTAAAAACACCTCACAGAAATGGCACATTAGGATTAGTAGGACCTAACTTTGCCTTCAGTAGAAATGTCAGATATTTTCATATTACATTACTGTTGTTGCAGATGTATTTTATTTTATGCAGTCAAAAACACTATTCTGAGGAGGGTAGGCTTCACCATATTTCCAAAAGCATAAAAAGGTTAAGAATCTCTCATCTATAGTGGTCCAAAAATGGAGAATGTTGCCAGCAGATGATAAAATAAAACAAGGCCAAAAATAACGACTTAACACATTACTGAGTTGGACCATGACAGCACGGACCTCCTGATTGGAGCCATTCCATCTGGCCCGGTTGATGGAGTCAGTGGTGATGTCAGTCCAGTAGATGTATTCTCCCTGAGAGTCCCAGTCCAGTGCCACAGCGTTGCGGACATCTGCCAGTGGGATGACATCATCGGACTTGTCCTCTGTATCAAAACTGATTCGTCGGATGTCCGTCCTTCGGGCAAAAAGCAGGAACTTGTCAAGACCTGATCAAAGACCAAAGGTCTCTTGTCAGACTTCTAGGATAAACATCAGGTAATCACAACACACAAACATATTAAACAAAAATAAACAAAATCATGCCAAATCTACCCTACTGATAAATTCTAATGATAATCACTATTCACTACTGAAAGTCTTTTAAAATGGTTTTATGACATGACCATTATCTTTTAGTGATTTTTGTAGTGATATCCATGAGAATGACAGGTAAGTATTCAGTATGAAGAACCCAGAACTGTGGAGCTCAGTTAACAGATGTATAATAAATACCATGATAATACAATATGTCCATCCTTTGTATATTAAATACAATGCTAACACAATATTCAGATGGGTAAATGGCAGTTCATCTTGTGACAGCAGGTCACAGCAGGCCTCCTTGCTCATTGTACATAAGGGGAATGATCCCACTTACTCTCGGCACAGCTGTAGCTGTCCTCCTTCTTAAAGCCAGTGGGGCAGGCACAGGTGTAGGTTTTGTTGCTCGGGAGACACAGGTGACTGCAGCCCCCATTGTTGCTGGCACAGCGGTTCCTGCCCCCTGGGAGACCAAAATAATAAGTATAAGCAGACACATTGTAGACAGGCACTAACAGGACACTTGTGGGAGTGTGAGATCTACAAGGCCTGCCACTGACCCGCAGGCTGCCTCTGGGGGTGCAGGGTGTGAATGTCCATGGGGAAGTGCAGCTTGCTGCGGATGATCTCTTGGTTCTTTCCGGTGAACTTGTTGGCACTGTTGATGCTCTTTGTGTGCCAGTCAGTCCAGTACAGGCTGTCCTCAAATACTGTGATGGCGAAGGGGTGGGGCAGCCCTATAACAAGCCAAAAGAAACCCAAAGATGGGGGTTGTTAGGGTGTTAGGAAGCTGTCACACCAGATCTGTCATCCAGTGGGTAAGTGTCAATTAAAACATTCAGCTGCATATATTACCCTAAATAAGGAAATGATGCTCCTCTAATTATGCATTAATTTGGACCGGTATAGTAGGCTTGCCTTTCATGGGAAAATGACAACGGGCAGGACAGTTCAGAGTCACCGGTCAGAGGGATGGTGAGTCCTCTGGCAGGCACTGAGAGCCCCCCCACTTCTTCCTAATTGAAGCTGCTATGTGTCTGGATCTGATTCTAATTATTTTCTCCAGAGCACGTCCTAGTGTATTTACCACAGTGTATGATTTCAGATGATGACTCCCTTATTCCCTTCCCTATAAGCCCCTCACTGCCTTCTGAACAGCATCCCCAATGCTACACGTCCCAAACCAAAACTAACTGGGCAAACACTTTGCTCATCCTTTCCCCATCAAAGAATTTTGTTTATCATTTAGGCAACTAAGAAATTCAGTTCTGGATAAAAAAAACTAACAATTGCCTTTTATTTTTATATATCCTTCAGTTGGGCATTGTGGAAAGGCCAATAAAAATGAAGTGCACTCTGCAAGCTGTTCCCATTCACATGGGGACTAAGGTCCAAAGGACACCTTCACCACATGAGTGGAAATCAAAACTGTCATAAAAACAAGACCCAATTTCAACCGGAGGAGTAGTAATCGACAGCGGCTTGTTTGCTGATTGTGCTGTGAGGGCTGGCGATGCAGCCCGAGGTGGAGCACCCTTTTCACCTCATGGGCAGGCAGTAATCCTGAATCATGTCTTTTCTCTCTTTTATCACTCCTGCCTGCCTCCCTCTGTCGACAGACTTGCCTGCTACCATCAATCCATGTTCCCAGGTCACTACAACTCCATTAACCCCTCCAGTGCCTCCCTCAAAGCACGAGCATGCAGTGTTTGCCAGGTGCCAGCATGCTGCTTCCTGCGGGGACAACAGCTGCTGCAACTGGGGGCTGCTTTGCATGGGGGTCCCTTGTCCATGTGCAGTACAAAGCAGCTCTGCAGGTGCACAGGTGTGTGCCGGGATCAGGGCAGGGCAGACACTGCCTCGGCTGCCCTGCAGGCTGGCACAGCTCCAGGAGTCGTCACGGGCAGGCGCCCAGCACACACGTCCCGCTTGGTTAGCCTGCTGTCTGAGTAAACAGTGGGGCTCCCTGAGAGAGATGCTATTGCAGGCCTCACAATATTCATTATTCAGGCTCCCCTTTTGGGGCACTTACCAGCCAGTAACTACACAGAAAGGGTCACTACACAGAAAAAAAATATTACTGCAGGGCGATTCCATTTTTAATTTGACAAATTTCCAAAAAAAGTCTTAGTGTCACCATTTTATTCTGATATAATTTGGCATGTGATTTACACATACCTTCCAAAGCTCAGAAACTGCTTTAAAAAAATCCCTTTAACATATACTTTCACCTCAAAAAAATAAACTTAGATACCATGAAGAAGTACCCCATTGTAAAAGTACTGCAGCTGAGACATAGTAGTTGTAATAGTAAAAAAGTTACAGCTCATATGAAAACACTCTGAATTATCAGTTCTTTGCTACCTGGGGTGCAGAAAAGGTGCTATATCTCCAAGGAAAATTAATAAAAAATAATAAACAAAAACTTTTCAACTCTGTAGGTAAGTGTAACCCGCATGCCAAAAATAGTGATGCACAGGCTATTTGTTTTAATTAAAACGGACTGACCTTGCAGTATTTCCACCACACCGCAAATATATCTTGCTACACATCCTGGACTGGCCCAGGGGCCTGTATCACAAAGCCGAATTTCTTCCTTAGCAGGATAACTTTGAGGATTAGTAGCGGTAACTCTGGATTTTCGATCTCACGATGCTGGTTACTTCTTATCGGGACACATTACCATGGTAACTTGTGATACAGAGCAAAACTGCCCCAAAGCAGGTTAGCTTTCAGGTTCTCAGATCTCAAACAGTGCTTGGACCATTCAAAGAGAAGAAGTTGGTACAATACCTGACATAACAAATGGGCTTTCCCAAACTCTCAAAATGGCTTGTCCATGAGAATCCTGTGACTGCGGTAAAGTTAGCTGTACATTTGATATTGAGTCTTCCGGCTATAATATCTTTAAACAAGGAAATCAGGCAATTATTAATTACAGACCATCGATGTCCACAGGCAGAAATCATTTTTGCGTTTCGAGCCCTTTCACTGTGGGCGCTAAATCTTGTTAATATCTCAAGAAGAGGCAATCTCTGCTGTAACGAGATACTGGTTCAGCATTTTGAGTTGATAGCATCTCTCGCACACCCCTTGGTATTCCATATTACTTTATGGACAAATTTTAAGTAATATTTGAACGTTCAAATGTGCACTTAATTTTCAATAGTTGTCTCTCTCTTATAGTCACTGGTAGTGAAAGGGCACAATACAATTATTAATAAAGATGTATAAAAATACAATCTGAAAACCAAGTGGTCTGCATTGGCCCCCATAATCCACTGCTTAAAACACACTTTATATGAATATAAACTACACTGAATATGTCTGTCTCGTTTAGCTTTATAGCTATTACTCTACGGGCCCTATTTATTGATCTGAAGTGCACAGGCATTTTTAGGGCGTGGCTAACCCACTTTTGGAAGTTTAATGCCGGAAAAATAGTCACTGCAGTAGGTACATGGTCCACAAGGCTTGTACTTAGTCTCATAATTAGTCATGGGGGTGTTTGGGGTGTAGCATGCTATAAACTAAATCAGTGCATCATCTCCCATCACCTTTAAAAGACTGGTGCGCTTGGTTGAAAGTGTGCAAGCAGACCATCTACGGCAATCGCAGGATTCCACCAAAGTAGAAATCTACATTCCCATGGGACCAGCAGCAATAGTGTGTGGAACAGGACTATTTTTCATTTTTGAATGTGGGAATGGGAGGGAAGTGACTGATATGTTTGCAGGAGCAGGAAAAGAATTAAAATAAATAAGTATTGCTGAAATATGTTTTTTTGTTATTTTATTAAACTATTATTTATGTTCGTGAATAAATAGAAAATTTTCACTGAATAAAAGAAAAAAGCCTACTGTGCCTAATTTGGTTTTTACACAGCCAGCCTATATTGCAACTTTCGGAAGGACCTTAGCATTAGCGCCTGGCTAACGATTGCAGAGCAAGCACAAAAATCATTTAAGCCCGAGGATGTAAGTACGTACTTGGAAGGTGAAAGGAAAGGTGAATATAAAACTATATAATTACTTAATGTAAAAATAAGTAAGGGGATAAGATATTTGGCACTTGTCATTGCAAATGACCATAATGGGAATTATTTGCCTTTTGCACGTTGTGACAAATGCAAATATTGTTGCAGGTGAAATATGCCCAGTGTACTATGATGTGAAAAATGTAACCGTTCTTTTAACTGTTAAACGTTGAATGTAGCCTGTTTGTTGAGGCTACAGGTGTGTCTTTATTCTTGACCTGAAAATAAGCATAGTCAAATAAAATGTATTTTTCCTTTGCAGTTGGAAATGGGATCAGACTTATAAGATGCGGTCGAGAGCAGGACAAAATATTTTACAAAATATTTGATTATTTTACATTACAGACCTGCAACAACACCATACAATAAATGAACTGGAAATGTCATGCGGCTCCACTGGCTGAAGATCTTGAGACTGACCATTATGACATAGATTTCTGAAAATATTTTGATGTACACATTAATGATCTTTAACATTGTAATATTTTTATTCAGAATCTTTTAAATATTTCTGCACTGCTATGTGTCCCTATGTAAATAATGCGCCATTGACTTTACACCAGGTTTTTGTTGGTCAAAAACACAATCATTTCCCACTGGGTCAAAATAGCAAGGCGCCAACAATGCACCTGATTACACCTCAGTTTAATACCAGCAAGCCAATGGGCACTTAGCTGAGCACAAGTACATTTGCCATTTAAACGAGGTGGGCGCTGCACAGGAGAATGATGACTGCGTTGGGCTCATGCTCACAAGGACACTTATAGGGCCCTGTATTCTTTATTCTACCCTTTGCAGTTGGAATGGTGTAAGTATAAACGAGCATGGATGTCGCTCTCCTAAAATATGTCAACACCTTAGTCATTTTCCCTGGCCACATACTCACAGTGTGCATGTGTGTGATGGATAAAGGAATATTGAATGGGTTTGAAGGGTGAAACGTTTTTGTAATACAGAATAATAAGAAAGGAATTATGAATATGAGTAAAAAGACTACGAATAATTACAAAAATCTCAAAACACATTTTGAAATTAGGACAATTACTGGCATTTATGTTGTCAGCGATTCGCTACTACCATGCCTTCGGCTTTGGCAGCAGACATGGCGTTGCTTTGTGCCATTATTGTACTTTTGAATTCTTTGCCTTTTACCATAATTCTTTGTCCCGCTGCAGTGCAGTATGTAGCCCTGTTGTGATCCATGCTTACGTGGTTGGCTGATTTTATGCTTTTATACGCAAAACCTGACTCAACATAGATTGCTGATAGTCAGCGCTGTGAGAGTGTTTATTTCAGATTGTATTTATTTGGTTTTGTTAAGCCGAAACTTATGAACTAACCCTGAGTTTGTTAAACCAGTTTTGTGACACAAAACCCTGGAGGCTGCCTGCATTTTAAAAAAAGGTTATCATAGCATATCCCAAGGGGGGAAAAAAAAGAGAAAAAAAATCTTTAACTTGATCTGGGCAAAGTGGCTGAAGAAAAACTAATGAGAAATGCCAGTTCAGGTCAGTAAGGCAGGAATTCTCCGTGCTCCACTGGAATCCACCCAAGCAGTGCATGTTTCACACTCGCTGTAAACAAGACATCAGTCTCACTTTCATGTTAGATTGGGTTGCAGTCTTTATGGCTAGAACCTTGGGGCTGGGTAAATTTAATATAGTGCCATGTCTGATTATTAGGTATAAAGGCAACAGATGTAAAGACTGCTGAGTTCTTGTGACAGTAATATGGGAATTTATGGAAGCCTGTGTATTTGACATTTAACAAGTATATGGCACTGATTAGTTTCCTGTTTAATATGTGTGTGCTGCCCTGAAACAATAGCAATCAGTGCCAATGATTAATTTCAGCACTTCAGTAGGAATGCTAAGTCTATGCCAGGGAAACTTTTGGCTGAGAGAAATGTAATTTCCTCCAAACTTTTTCTAAGGAAGATGTAAATTCAATACTACCAACTCCAAGTCAGAGTCACCAAAAGACATTTATAGTGTCTTTAGAATTTGTTTTGAATCATTTTGAGTTCTGTCTGCCTTTTTGACATTGTAAGCTTACAGCCTTATAGTTATCTATATAGTTATCCAGATCAAGGTAGATCTTACCTTGGCTAATGACCGCTTTCCTGTTCCGGCCATCTAGGTCCGCCCGTTCAATCACATGGTGCTTGGCGTCTACCCAGTACAACCTATGTCCGGCGTAGTCGATAGTCAGCCCATTGGGCCAAAAGAGGTGGGTGTCGGCTATGACACGTCTGTTGGAACCATCCATGTTAGCATACTCAATACGCGGTGTGTTACCCCAATCCGTCCAGTAGATCTTCCTACAAAAAGACAAAAAAGGTCAAAGGCCATATTTAGTGGCTCAAAGCCAGAGCACACATAATCCAGTATGCCTGATTATATATAGCTAATATAAAACTAAAAAAACGCTAATAAAAATGTCGCTACATGTCCCTACTTCCTTTCATAGTAATTTATCACAATGTGAAAAAAGAAAAACACATCAAACACAAAGAATGACTGCGATATTTAACAGGCTCATTAACAAGGCAAAACGATCAGCGTCCTGTGCTAAAGGGTGGGCCATGCTCTGGGATGGGGAATGGGGTGCTGGTGGCCAGCAGTTACTCGTACCCCTCCATAGGGTGCAGGGCAATGGCGCGGGGCTTCTCCATGTTCTGCCACAAAAGCACTTTCCGGTGTGTGCCATCCAGGTTGGCCAATTCGATGCGAGACGTGCCCGAGTCAGTCCAGTACAGCTTGTCATGGATCCAATCGATGGCCAGGCCCCCTGTGGAAACACAGAACAGTGCCTCACTTAGCTCATGCTTGATATGAAGCACTGTTTCCCTGAATTAATTCCCTCAGTTTCACACGCTAGCAATAAGATAAGCCGGAAAAAAATGAACTTACTATAAATCAATAAATAAATTCCAATCCATGAAAGCAGATAAAGCTGCTACTTGGTTTAGAAAGGAATTTCCACTATTATCACTTATTGCATATTATAACATTAGGTTTCCCCACACTAAAGTTTGAGTGCTTAATGGTGCACAGCAGAATCTGGCAGGGCATAAACATATCGGAAAGTTATTTAAGCCAAAACATTATGAAATCAGGCAAACACATTACACAAAAATTTGATGAATGGCAATATCTGGTTTTTGTCTGCTTCTCCAAGTGTTCTAATGCAGTTATTGTACTTAAAAGGTCAGCAATCATATTACCAACTACAAAAATGTCAAAGTTTGCACATCATAGCATTATGAGTTCTTCAGCTGCATATCTGCAGGTACCTGGGCTCTCCAGACCAGTGGACACAACTTCCTCCACATTGCTGCCATTGAGGTTTGCCTTCATAATGCGGTCCAGAGTGACATCAGACCAAAACACCAGCTCCTGGTTGTGGTGGAAGTCCAGCGCAATAGCATTCTCCAAATTGTTGAGTAGCAGCGTGTACTCTGAGCGATGCGGCAGAACCTGCCGGATGTCGATCCGATTGGCGAACAGCAAGACCGGCTCTGGTCCTGCACCCAGATGGAGAGTGATGGTTTAGAAAGCCAAGGTAGAATTTCTATGTTCTTGGGGTGCCAGATCAAATTATGACCTGAGCACTGCTAATCATGCATTGCCGGAACAAAAAACCAAATGTAAAGACTTTAAGGTTCAGTAAAACAAAAAGCTACCTAATAGTTCAAATAATCGAGAATGGGATTGAACTCATTCTATCAACTACCGGTTTTTATGTTATTTTATTCCACACAAAAATTCTGGCATTATGCTTTCATCAGTGCAGGATTTCAAAAGTACAATGGATCATTTATATAGACACAGCAATCACACTTCCAAAGTTAGCTAATGGCTAGCTAATAGGTACATAGGTATAATATGTTTAATGTTTTGAGTATGTTTTCTGAGAACTGTCCCAACCACCTTGCTGTTTTATGTGGGGTCTTACAGACCAGAATGGGTAACACCTGTGGGGCTGTGGCCATGAATCAGCAGATTTTGAAATCAGACAATGATGAAGGTATAACACAAAATGTTTTGGTGAAACCCATAGTGAAGCACTAATAAAATACAGACCAGAGTTCGAACCTCATCGCCATTATTTTGATTATTTTACAGTGTCTATGAGCCGATATTATCACCCGAGGTAGTGCAGCGCAGTGTTTGACGTTTTTCCATACATAATAGCTAAAAACAATTTAGCCTTCCCAGCCTCTGCAACAGACCACTGTTGGCCTGGCCCTTAGCCTGACCCTGCCCTTGCCTCTTTTCTCCTTTTCCTGGTCTGGCTACACTTCACACAACGTAAACCATGGCAGCCAAAGACACTGTACATGAAGAAGGCGGAAAATCCCTAGCCATGCTGCTCTATAACTTACCCAAAGCCTTACAGCTTCGCTTGTCAGGCCTGAGCTCATAGCCTTGCACGCACCAGCACTGGAAGCCCCCTTCCGTGTTGCTACAGCCCTGGCTGCAGTAGCCTTCCTCTGCACACTCATCCATGTCTGCGGAGAGAGGAGAGTGGTGGGGAGAGCATGGAGGAATCAGCAAGGAGGCCCACTCCGGTATTCCCATAAGTTACATTTTACATTAAAATCAGCAAAGAGGTATCAGTCTTTACCAGGTTTAGTTTTATTAAAAAATGTTACAGTCAGAAACGACAGCATTGTATTCCCCGAACAACCGTCATTTGGTCTGACTATCTAATCCATACTCGTCCCAAACTGATCAACATGGTAAAATTCTAGAAGTACTGGATGGTTTGGTGTGAATTTTTTGTGCTTTACCTACAGTACATTTAATGATACAGTCATCATGCCCCCTAAGAAAGTGCGCAGTGGAGGAAGTGGGGAGAGTAACTGTAGAACTTAAAAAGGAAATGATAGCGAGACTTGAAGGTGGAGCGCGTGTGTCTGCTCTCGCTTCGGAGTACGCCATTGTCATTTATTTCATGTTTATTGCTCTTTCATGTGTGTATTAGTTTTATATTTATTCCTAATGCTTTTTATCATTAGTTAAGTAGGTAGATAAGTTTAAATAGGCATCATTGGGGGTCTGGAACGGATTAGATTCATTTACATCATTTCTTATGGGGAAATTCGACTTGGACCTCGACCAAATCACAGTTTGACCAGCCTTCTGGAACAAATTAAGTTCATGTTCCAAGGTACCACTGTATTTAAATTCTATTTATTTCTCTTCTGCATTATGACCAAAATATTCAGTGACAAAACAGTATGAACTGTAACAAATACACTAATGATATATATGGAGCCCTAGAGGGGCCACAGGCACTTTTTTTCCTCGTATACATAATGTACATGTAACTCACCTATATTTAACTGACGCTTTTATCCAAAAAGGCTTACAGTAGAGGGAAAGGGTAAAATATACGGCCTGCTTGGGATCTGAACTCCCAAGCTCCGCATATCTGTTGAGCTACAAGAGCTGTAAACGCAATTCAAAATTGTGCTTTAGTTTAACTTGCTCACGAAATACTCAATCAATCTCACTCAGTGAGATAATGAGATAAATCACATCCCATTTTTAGGTGTAGATTTTCATCCCTGTTTTTGTGAAGTGGTAATAAGAGCCATCAAAGATCAAGTAGGGTACGTAGACTAAATAATGACAATTACATTGACCCTTTTCACAAGAATAAGCCTCTTATCATGTCAAACTTCTTTTTGCTATCATTAATCACCATTGCTTCAACTGAAGTACAATTCATTTCAAAATTTCTCAAAATCCAGATCTTCTCATATAACGTACCTGAAAAGACTGGCCAAATAATATTTGAATTTTTAAATTTTTATTCTGCCAAGATCAAATGTCTGAGCTGCCCTTCTCTTTATCACTATGCGTCACTGCTGCAATTTTGGTCCAGTTTGTCTCAAAATTTGATCAGGTCCATATCTTCAACCTCATAACATGGCTGCAAAGGTTGAAAAAGATCTGTCAATACTTTTTCAGTTATCATGATAACAGGATCAAATGTCTGAAACTACCCTATTTCGGCTATCAATATGTAGTGCTGCATCAATTTTGGGGAGATCTGTCTCAAAAGTATTCACTTCCAAGTTTGTCACCCCTACCATGTGCCTGGAAAGTCTGAAAAATGTCCAAACAATACTTTAGAGTTAGTGAGTTCACAACACCAACTGTCTTGTACAGTTGTCGTTTCATTCCTTTGATGCCACACAATGCTGTTGCTAAATCTTTAAGCAATTTTGTCGGAAAATGAAACCAGCTGTACATTTTAATCCATAAAATGTTTGTGTGAAATAGTAATAAGATCAATCAAATACTTCTAACTTATCACGCTCACAAAGTCAAATGTCATCTGCTTTCACACTTCCTTTTCATGCCACTAAGCAGCGGCGCTTCAATTTTAGGGCAATCTGTCTCCAAATTCAACGACTCCTAGAGCAGCTGCCATGCGACACCCATGTAAAGTTTGAAAAAGATTTGCCAAAATCTTTTTGCGTTATCGTCTTAACGGGATCAGGTGCCAAAAATACGCTTTTTGCTATAACTATGCAGCGCTGCTTCATCTTTGAGGCAAGCAGTCTCAAAATTTAATTAGTTTTAGCATCTCATACACTGCCTGTCCAAAGTTTGAAAAAGATCGTCCAAACTGTTTTTGAGTTATCGCCTTACGTACCAAGGAGTCTGTGGTGGCCACGGATCAGTGCTAAAACCATGTGTATTCCCTGAAATCCAAGGAATACAAATACACACAGAAAATCCTGGAAATGGTCTAAAAAGAATACAAGCTAGAAAAGCAGTGGAGAGTTTCAGTGTAGGTCAAGGATGTATGCTAAAAGGAAGCACGCTATTTGTGCTGCAGTCAGAAACAAATACAATGGAAAAACTAGGGGTGCTTTTCCACTGCACCAAGCACTGCACTGTTGGTACTTTCCCCCTTCCAATGAGTGCCAGTACCAAAAGGGTCAAACCAGCTGAGGTACTTTTTTGGTATTTTGGCATGGGACTTGAAATGCTTTCTTTATGGATTGGTTAAGTGCGAACTCAGGAACCAAAGATAAATGAAGTAAAAAAAACAACACACACACACACATATATATATATATATAAATAAATAAAATTACATATACAACAAGGTCATGGTGGCATAATGGCATAAAAAGAAATAAAGTATTCTGTATAATATACCAGGACAGCACGGTAATTGGATATTTTTCAAGTACTGCAATGTGATTTTGTTACAGTAAATATTGGGGTATTTATAAATGGAAAAAGGGGTTCAACATAAATTTCTCACAAACCTGTCTAGGAGTGATTTAAACAGCAAGGATGAAAATGATTATGACTCTGAGAAAACACATGTCGTGCTCATGCAAAAGCAGCGGACATAAGCTTTGAACTAAATTTGAAACATATACTGGATAATCTTAAAAACGAATAATCATTAAAATTGCTAAACTTGTAATTTTTTTTCCTATGACAGTGTAGAAATGTTTCAGCAAAATTAAACTCCTTGTGCTATAATATCTATACCGAACTGACGGTAAGAAAAAGCCTGATCTTAATCTAGCTGACTAGCGATGTGAGATTTGGATGTGCATAACATGCAATGTTAATATTAATATCGCAGGATGTCCAATCCTATAATATACTACAGCCATTTGTCGAATTCAGCAGAAAATTCCCTGCCTCGTGTCATGATGTTATCTGGCTCTGGTACCTGTTTTTACACCAATGGAAAACCAACACCTTGAAGTACCATATTTTTCGTATTTTATTGAAGTACCAAAAGTACGGTACCTGGTGCAGTAGAAAAGCACTCTATGTGACAACTCATCTGATTAGGACCATTCCTGTGAGAAACGAATTCACCGACTGCACAGCTAGGATCTGCCTTAAAGGTAAACTAAATATACTGCAGGACTGAGAGCCGGTTTAGTCAGATATCTGTTGTGCAGGAAATACAGAGAGAGGAAAAAGAGCTTTGATAAAAAAAAAAAAAACATCCCTCCCTAAGTCACAGAAAAACAGGTCATCTGCTTAAGAGCCTCAGATGTTCTGAAAAAAGTAACACTTCCAGGCGAAGAGTGTGTCTCTTAAGCAATATTTAGTCATAGATCATATTAAATCCATGACTCACAAAGTACTCCTAGTTTGTTAGGCTGCTTTTAGTACAGCTGGAAGACATGCCAAATGTAGTATTATGTGAAATTCATTCAAGTCTCGTCTCACAAACAATACAACACATACCAGATGTACACAATCCAAAGCACTACAGATGAATGCAGCGGATGTGCGTGTTCGCATGCAGTCCCAGTGCTGCTCACCTTGGCAGCTCCTCCCATCCTCGGCCAGCCTGTAGCCTGTGTGGCAGGTGCACTGGACCAGGCCACGCGTCATGCGGCACTTCTGAGAACAGCCGCCATTGTTCACGCTGCAGTTTTCATCACTAGACCTTGGACCTGGGGGCCAGATGACACACACAGGAGGTTCAGGGTTTGGTTTAGGGTGTATTTCACATATTGGATGAGACTTTAGTCCACGAAAGCACCCAAATCAACAAACCATTGTCTAGAAATACATATCTCACATACCATTGACATATCAGGAAGCTCCTGGATCTATGCTGAGTGACACATAACAGCTCTGACTCCGAGACATGCCAGCATACAGTTTCACGCGGCTTCCCGCTCACTGGCCTGCTGAAAGGGCTGTGGGTCTGACTCACCACACTCCTGCAGTGGGTGCTCATCTGTGCCATCCCCGCAGTCGCTGACCTCATTGCACACCTTTCGTAGGCCGATGCAGCGACCGTTCCCACACAGGAACTGGTCAGGGGCACAAGGCGGGTTCTCTGGAACCAGTGTGTCAAGGGGAGCCAAAACGTTAATACAAAGGGCCAGCACGTTTTCCAAAGAAATACATTTACACGTGGATATTCAGGATAACGCTGATAATTCAGATGCCCTTAAATCTGACACCAGTAGTAAGAAAGTTATAAGCTTTAAATCAGCTGTGCAGCCATGCACAGGATATAGATCGGCCTGAGGCCATGCACAGGATTGAATATCCTGTACGAAATCGATTCCTATTTTGACAAATAAATACAACATGGAGCTACGGCAGAATATTCAGCATTCTGGCTGTATTCTTTTTCCTTTTATTAATAAATTAATGGATGCTGTCAAGTTACTTTGTGAACTTGGCTTAGCACATGCTGTCATACATAAACAGCAGAGATCTTCCTGGTGAGAGTGCAGGGGACATAAACACATGGTGTTCAGTACAGTATGTCACGGCTCAACGCCTCCTTTACCTGTTTTCTCACAGCCTTCCTCGTCGCTGCCGTCCGAGCAGTCATTTTCGCCATCACATCGCCATGACAACCGGACGCAGCGGCCGGACGCACAGCGAAACTGTTCAGCAGTGCACATGGAGGTGGCTGAAGGAGATCAAATTGTGTGAGCATTCACCCGCACAAATACGCACATGTTTTTCTTGGTAAGCAATGGCAGTTCGTGACTGTCTCAGTCTGGCAGCGAGTGATGGTAGATAAACACTCACTGCAGTTCTTCTCGTCAGACTGGTCGTCGCAGTCAAACTCGCCATCGCATCGCCAGCCCACGTTGATGCACATACCACTGCTGCACATGAACTCCACAGAACGACAGGGCTGGTGGGAAGCTGGCACACAGAGGGAAACCACAAACTTAATGGACGGTAACTCAGACACTTATCATACTAAACAACAGGCGATGAAGGGCCACCGGGAGTTACAGCACTTGGCTCATGGCATATGGTCATGTCTTGTCAAGCCTATTAATACTGAACTAAAGAAATGGAAAATAGTGGGTCAGATGGGTAAGAGAGCGGGAGACACAAAAATAATCTACATTCACACCTGCTCACAGAAGAAAAAAAAACACTATTTATCTGATTTCAAGACAGGCAAAACAACAGGTGCTTCACCACCCACATGAAAGGTAGGCATTACATCATTCTTCAATCTGCCCAGCTAGTCTTATCAGCTCGAAACACTGCCTATCATACTGACTCAACTAATTTACAGACCAAAGAGCCCAGACTGATGAACATATTTCATTGTGTATACTGTATGACTCTGCCAAGTAGACATTCTTGTATTAAACAAAGCAGCCTTGATAGTGTCTTTGACACAAGGGGATGGCTGAAGAATGTCATCTGAAGATGAGTCAAGGCTGGAATGTGCTTTTGCCATATTGTTAAGGGCTGTTTGCTTAGCTTTGAAGCTCTCTCAGATTTCCAAAAGATGATTGAGGGGAAAAACATGTCACAAGACGTAAAAAAAATCATTGTGGGGGTGAGATCTGCGAAAGGTGGAGCATTCTTTGGAATATTTACTTTCTTGATGGTTCTACAATATAATGTAATTTATAAAACACTTCATTTTGAGTGTGACATTTTACAACTCATTCTCCTCCTACTCAACTTTTAATATAGCCCTGCGATTACTTGCAAAAACAAAATACATCCTTCCAAGATGAAACAAGATAGCACTGATGAAAACACTTTTGTATGAAGGTGAACTCTTGTGGGTAAAGACACTACAAGGTTGAGGACTGTTTTCAGATCATAATTCCACTGTACATGATAAAGCAATTTAGGCAAGGAGATACATTCTCTTTCAAAGGCAGCTAGATTCCAGGAAGATGCCAACTTGTAATTAACTGATGGCCAGTGATGTTATCAAGAGCTACAAAGACTGCAGCCTTCCAGGGGCTATATAAAGGCTAGGGATGAGTCAGCATTGTTGAATATTTGAGAGCATGTATAAAATCAGAAAAAAAGTCTTAAAATCGAACAATAAATAAACTCGTTTAATTATTATTTAACAGCAAAATAATTAGCTGTAATTTTTCAATTCCCTAATAAGTGTGTGGTTTATTCACTCTGGAGTTTACCCCCGCTCTTTTTGAGTGAGCTCTGCATGCACTTTTTGAGGATATCGTAATCATTTTCATCCTTGCTCACTCATAGTGTAGTGCACTGGGGAGAAATTTAACAAAAATGAGATCGGTGGACGAGTAAACAAGATCTGATCACCAGAAGACATTTGTCTTTCACTACATGGAAATATAATAATACAACAGAAATTATATTGAGCAAAAGCATTTGATTTGTCGACACTGCTTTGTGTCTGCTGACACAATTCACGACAACAAGTAAGAAAATCTGAAATGCTAATGTTAATTTTATCTGTCATGGTTGCCATTACAAAAGTTCCTGAAATTCATGTTCTGCAAATTTCGTTCTAAATACAATTTTAAATGAAAGAGAAGTGTCAGTGTGCCAGCAGAGACATTTTGGTGAGTTAACCAGAATATGAACTATCCAGTAAAAACAGAATCTATTGGTAGATAATAATAACTTCTATTTGGTTAGTTTGTTGAGGGTAAATTTTCAACTTTTTTTGTTTTATGAATATTTATCGCAAAAATTTAAAATATAGCAATGTGAGTTTTTCTGTATTGTTCAGCCCTAGTTTCAAGACTACATTTAATGTTTAAAGTTATCTTTCTGCAGCAATGAGTCAAGTCTCGTTTTATATGGAAATACATTAATAGTCTATAAGCCAGGAGTAGAAGTATTATTAAGATTGTGTTGATAAAAATAAATAAACCACCATTCACCGTAACTGTCTAAGGCACAGGCATCAACAGGCTATGAAGCCATCAACCCTGCTTCAGTAAGAGAAAGCCAGTGTTTACTCTCTGAGGTCACCACTTAATCTAGCAATTTTTCTTAGGACTGTGCTGAAAACGGAACTGTTTCGAAATACCAGTTTCTTCTGATTGAAAAAACATCTCCCAGTTTAATGAGATCCTCAGACCTGGGGAATGGGGTGATCACAGTTAAAAATACAGAATGAAGGGATGTCGCTGTCTGTTCAGGAGGGATGCATTGCTCCTGTGCAGCTGTGCGTTTAGGGGAAAAGGGACAAGGGAGAGCACCGAGGGTAAAGACATGGGAACGAGATAAGAGGCTAAGATCAGAGAGGAGGGCATGACGGGGACTTCTGGGATCAGATAACCTGGACTGAGCCCACAAGTCTTGTTTCAGATTTAGTCATAGTTTTGCTAAACATAACACTGATTTCCTTGTGCTCCTATAGCGTTTCAGATGCTTAAAAAACATCATTCAGACCTACATCACACGCAAACTCAGGCACCTCACTGTCTGTGAACAAACACGCAGAATGAGATACAGCTGGATACGGCTCTTACAGCAGTCCGACTCATCAGACCAGTCCCCACAGTCGTCATCTCCATCACAGTGGTAGATGTCCAGGATGCAACGGCCGTAGGAGCACTGAAATTCTTCCATGCTGCATGTGGCTGCCATCACATCAGAGGCTACAGAGAGCATATTTACCAAATTACTTCAATGTAGACTGAAAGAAACACCAGTAACACATTACAGATGCTACACTGAGGCCACACAGCAAAGATTTTCCTGTTGCACAGCAATGGCGACCCTGGACATACATTTCATCCCAAAGTATTCTCTGAATTTGAGAGAAACATGAAAATTTATAAATATACAGATTACAAAAGTCACTGTTCTGTATGGATGTTAAACCTAAACCCGGGAATGAATTATGAAATACAGAATGGACAGTTATAATAAATATGACTCTTTTTTTTTATTCTTTCCGCTGACACAGCTCTATGACAGCTGCTGTGAATTTTAGCAACCATCTATGCAACATTCATATAAATGAGCCCCGAAGCAGATGTTAGGTATTCTAAGTGATGCTACAATCCCCTGGCTTTTGTTGATAATTAAAGGTATTAAGGCATTTATTGTCATGTCATCATTTTTATTATAAACGTTTGATATGTTCTTTATTATTTGTATGAAGCACCTGCTGCCTTCATGAATAGTACACAGTAAGGCCTATTAAAACAAAATGATCCA
Source organism: Mormyrus iriodes (assembly GCA_011763525.2). Lineage (NCBI taxonomy): Eukaryota > Metazoa > Chordata > Actinopteri > Osteoglossiformes > Mormyridae > Mormyrus > Mormyrus iriodes. The sequence continues at coordinate 224,628 of JAAGVU020000083.1, read as the reverse complement.
TAAGGTAGCAAAAAAATCTCACATATACTGCAAGCTTTACTCTTTCATGTCTATTCATTCATTCAAAAGAGTGGCTTTGAAACTGAATATTTATCTTCCATGCCCTCCGCTTTTCAGCAGCATTGTCTGGGCAGGGATTCACTGAATAGTGAGCGTATCCATAGAGGTTCAAAAGTTCCACGCCGTACACACCCTCAGCAGAACAGAACAAAACCACAAAGGCAGGATCAAGACTATAACGCACACCTGCTTCACTTTTGAAGTGCTACCAATGTCAAATATAGAAACGAATAGGTGATGCAATATAAAAAAAATGCCAGGGATCTCTTCTGTGGTCTACCAAGCAAACCTTCATACTCCAACTGCGGCTTTGTATTTCTGGTTGAGTACGAGGTACAGGCATCAGTACACAATTATTTATAGCAAAATGACACACTCTTACAACTTATATATTGATAGATCCAATCACAAATCATAGGGGAATGTAATTTCATTGATCATCTATGTGACTACAGCCATCCATTGACTTATGTCCTATTGAGTAATGTCCAATAGTACTTACATCTGAGGTCTCATAGAAGCCTTAATAAAAGTAATCGAGACATTCAAAGCAGACGTATTGGACATAGGTGGATGTATATAACCACATCTGTGGCATGCGGTAAGAACCAAAAGAAACCAATTGTGCTGCCACTATAGAGCTGAATTTGAATATGTATGATGTATGTAGTATCTTACATTTGACCTCTTCCCTATAATAATTGAGATACATCCACCCACTTCTGGGACGAAACCTGGACATAAGTCGATGGATACCTGTATTACAGACACTCCTCACTTAACGACGACCAGGTCATTAAGCGAACTGGTCGACAAGCAAGGAGCTGCTCCTTTCCGATATTTGTGTCATAATGTATTGGTAGTGGGTTTGTGTCAACCATCTTTAAATATTGTTTTAATGTCACCTTTGCACCATTTATAACATTTTTAGTATGTTTATAAATGTTTACACAGTAGTGTACGGTATACTGTAATAAACAGAACAGAGGAAATCAGCTCTGATATACAGTACTTAGGTTTGTATACTGTAAACACAGCTAATCGTTTTTATTTATTCTGAATAAGGAAAAGGTCTAAAGGAAACTCCAACTTGATAACTTTGTTTGAATTTGTATATTTCGATAATTTCATCATATTGGTCAACAAAATTTTCTGCTACTTCTATGTTCGCGCTTGCTCTCTCACCGCTGATACACCAATTACGCAGGCTGACTCTCCGGCAATACAAATCCATAGACTAAATATGTAGCCTTGGAGGTTGCGAATGCTAGTGCAGTGAATACTGAGCGTCAGTGGGAATGAGACAGACTGAGAAAGAGTGATGCGAGATGAGATGCTTGAGGCTGAGACACCGCGGTGCCACATCCACAACTGCTTGCACAGTGTACAATAACGAAAGGTCGGAGAGCTGGTCGTAAGTCCGAGTAGTCATTAAACATAGAGATCGTTAAATGTGGAGTGTCCTGTACCATGTCTCACCCAAGCTACCATGCCCCGCCCCACCCCACCAAAAAAAAAAAAATTAAAACCTCCTAAAGCACAGATACAATCAAAAGAATAGGGCAATAATGATAATGACTGGCAAAATGTAGACCACCATAAAAAGCAGCGATGAGCGATAACCGCACACATTAGCTGCCGCATATCCATTCGGATGATGATCCGACATGATCATCCACCACTCCTCAGCCCCAAGTGATGAACTGTCAAGTACAAAATTCCCCATCAATCCTTCCATTTGCAACTGGGGCGTTTATCTACACAGATGAAAGCTCCGCTATTAGCCAACTGACAGCATCAGAGAAGAGCTTTGATGTCTTTTAGAAAAAAAAAAAGTTTTTACAGAGGATGAACTTTCAGTAGTCAAAGATTGTGGTTACTTTTCATTCTTTTTGTGATGAACATCCGAAAGCCCAAAAGCTCCCCTGGCCTACTTTTACATATAGTCCAGTATATACAGACAGTCTGCCTGCCTTGGGATTCATCTTTGTGGCCGCATGCACATTATGCAACACCGAAAGTCCCTTTGGTATCATAACCGACGCTAGATGGGCACTCTTACTATTGCATCATGCAATCTCTGGATACCTCCTTTCTGCTGTGAGAAACATCAGCCTAGAAAAGGTCTGGTGAAAAAAAATGATACCGTGCAACAATTTATTGCCCTGCCATATCCATTTACTGTATTCTGAAACTTTTTGTTTCAAAGAGGATATATATGTTAAAAAAAAAAAAACCACAAAGATGAGCTGTGTGGGCATGCAGCATGCAAACAGAAGGTGAGATACCATGGCAGACTTTGGCTGCAATTCAGGAGACAAGAGGATAATAAGCCAAAATGTTTTTGCTGAAATGAATCTCTCAGATGTCAGTTAGCTGATAGTGTTAAATTCCACTTTGAAAGAATGAAATTCCTTTATGATCATTGGTCCCCTCAAGCTTTGGATATCCTTTCTTTATAGGAATTTGATAATTGTGAAAAGGAATCACAGGGTTAATGTCAGGTGAGAAGTGCATGGGCGGCAACCCTAATGCTTATAGGTAAAACTCTCAACGATAGCAAAGATAGCTATAATCACTATCTGTGATCATTCCTATACAAATAATACAAAAAAACTCAGAAAAAGTACATTTAAAGTAAGAACAACATGTTGCCAAAACCCTAATCAATCTCAGATGTAAGAGACTGCAACAAAAATTACACTGTTAATTACATTCAGTGTCTCCAGGCAGTCTATTTAAAGCAAATCAAAGAAATCAGTGTATCAGGATCTGGCGAAGTAACAGGAGAGAAACTTCAGTTTTAATAATTGAGCATGAGTGCCATAAATCAGCAGCTTTAGCTGAATAGGTCATAACTCATAACTCAAGTTTTAACACTGGCATTCTTCAGGACAAATAATCACATGAAAACATTTTCCCCTCACAGCTTTACAGTGTGCCGATCTCCCACTCAACCACAGTAATACCCAGGACATTTGCAAGAGACCAAGCAAGATTGTGTGCTGGTGGGTGGACAACCATGCTGTTACAACAGGCCCCAATTCAGCAGCCTCAGTGCAGCAACCCCATTGGCCAGTTTCACAGGAGGGTCAAAAGGACACAGGGGATGGTAGGACTCCTCATTAGCTTATGCATGCCAGGCACTCACTTTTCCAGCCAGCCACTGCTGCCATTATACTCCCAATTCGTGGATTATATTTGTTTGTTTGTTTGTGATATGCTACACATTTTGTATCACGGGTGCATCTCCTGGGGAGGGAAGTGCAGCGCCACTCTGGGCAGACGTGACTCACGGCAGTTCTCCTCATCAGAGCCATCCTTACAGTCCGTGTCGCCGTCACAGTACCAGTGCTCGGCGATACAGCTGCCGTCAGTACAACGGAACTCTTTGTCGGAGCACTTCCTCATGTCTGGAACAGAGTGGAGAAAAGCAGACATTCGGGGTGGTCAGTACATCCCAGCCGCCACTTTCTATGATCAGTCTGCTCCCAGAAGACACTTTGGCACCTATTTAACATACTGGAATCCCTCTGATATTGCCCTTGTCTTTTGGCACAAACTGCTGGGCAGTGCAGACGTCATCTGTGCCATATCTGTGGGGTGTTTAGCTGGAAATTTCTCATCGGTGGACATATGCCGTCATGAAATTCTCATGCGAGTATGTGACTTCCTTATTAAAAACATTTTTCCCTCAAAATAACTGTGTTCAGGGGTTTTGTGCAAAAGCTTGCCTGTTCTGCAATTAATACTACAATGTATTTAATAGGGCTGCAAAAAAAAAAAAACAATTCTTTTGATAATCAATTAATCATTTGATCAGGTGATCAACTAATAAATTAGTTGCGCAAAAACAGGGTTTTAAGAAAAGTGCAAATGCTTTATTTAAAAAATATCAAGAGGTATTTTTAAGTCACAATGTAGAGAATCTCAATTTAAAGTGACAACGTGGCATAGAAACTAAGATCAGGTGTTGCTAATGATTGTACATTATAATAAATGTAGCGTGTGCACAACCGCGCACAGACCATTACGGCAGAACACGGAAAGAGAAACATGATCCAGTTTTAACACACCAATGTTAACACAAGGTGGTGATGTCATTATACACAACTTACGCAGCAAACACAAAAATGCAACTAATCGATGACAAAATTCATTGTCAACTATTTTTATTACCTATTATCAATATTATTGATTAGTTGGTGAAGCCCTAGCATTTTATGCAGAAAAACAATACATAAATTAACTGACCCCACTCAGGCAAAGATGTGGTTTTCCCCTGCATTTCAAGCTTAGTAAAAGCTCCACTAGACTTCCTGAAAATCAGTCAAATTAGCAAAGACCCCATTAGCAAATGGAGGCAGGAGCATTTAACCTTGGGAGTAATCTAAAAAGGGCCCATGTGGCCTCTGAAGAAATCATAAAAGGCGCTTAAGAGCAATGGCACTAAACCAGCACAGAGCATTTTATAGCAGAGGCTGAATGTCCTCGCTACTAATGGAATGCCCTGAAGCAGCTGGCCCACTGGCTCCATTTGCTCGTGGTCTGGAATAATCACATAGGATTCAGCACTGAAACTGAATGCGTAGCTTAAGCAGGAATGGTGGGATTCTGACTAAACACAAGGGTAGGCCATATCCTTCAGTGCTAAAGATGTTTTTTTTGAAAGGGTCATGACACTTCCAAGGTTTCTCTCTACGAAATGGGAGTGGAAGTAATAATTTAAGGTCAACAATTAAGACACTGAGCTGAGCCAGAGAAAACAGATCAAGAACAGGTGAGTGGGAGGGGCATCAAACAATCGCCGATAAAAAGGATCCGACGAACCGATGGGTGTCAGCCAATAAAAACAAGAGATGCACAGTGTAGCATGAAGAAATCAGACAGAGAGAAAATTTGAAAACAAACATGTTAATGAACATTGATTTTTACTGTCTAATTTTGAGCAAGGACTTCAAAAGATCTTAGTTGGAGCAGAATAAAACACACAAGCAAGACTGTAGAAAAAAGGTAAAGAAACATAACAGATGTTTTGAAGGTGTCAGTCTCCCAGTGTCTGGAACACCTCTGTAAAGAAGAAAGGCATTTAACCTATTAACCTCATGTTTGAGCTCACACCATGGTCAGCTGGCCAACCTTGTTTGGACAAAATTTTTAAGAATGCTATGGGAACACTTGAATCAATTTCCAGTGGGATTCTTAAATGCCACTACGAGTTACAGTCTCAGATGTGGCCTTGACAGCAGATGTTTTGATCTTCGGTGAATAACGAAATTTGTACAGTGAGACGTAACAGGACTGTGTCTGTCCAGATAGAGAATGTAAAAAACTTACCGCACTGCTCATCACTGTTGTCTCCACAGTCGTTGTCGCCGTCACAGTGCCAAAGGCTGCGGATGCAGTAGCCATTCTGACAGTGGAACTCATCCTCCTCGCACTCCCTGGGCGCTGTGCAAAGGGAGAGGGGGCAAACACCAAACCACAAAACAGGAATCAATTATTCCACTGAAAAGCAAAAAAAAAAAAACGTAGGTGGAGAAGTGGGTGGACAGGACGATAAATAAGGCTGTGGTGACAGTGCTTTGGGCAGACCGGTGATAGTTGTGGCGAGCTGATGACCTTGCCACTGTATATCGTTCAGGACACAACGGCTGTAAAGAATTTACTGACGAACTGCTTTGATGGTGTCTGAAGGAATTTCCATTATGATGTCATTTATATATCAGAATGCACATGTGAGCTTTTACAGATCCCATTAATGCCTTGACAGGTGCCACTTTTTGAGCAGAAAATAATGTGGTGCCCAAAGAGAAGTGCTGTCAGCAAAAATAAATAAGATGGCATCCACTCTTAGGCTGTAATCAATATCTTACAAGGCTAATACTTGCTGATACTGAAGAACGATACTTTTTAATACTTTTTAAACCAAACAGAAATAAAATTACTGAAAGTGGGTTGTCATTAAATATTTACTCTCTCTCTTCATTTCACTCAAAAAGCATTTACAATAGCATACTTCATATGAAAGCACAATTCAAAAACATGTACTACCAATCCCAGAAAAATACACACAAAAGTAAGCTTTTTGGCAAGACAGCCCTATTGATAAAATATTTCTGCTTCTATCACTGTAATCTGTAATATGTTATCTAATCATTAGCCGCGATACTTTATTAAAGGTATCATTTTCTCAACTCAAAATTATGGCAAAAAGCTCCCCGGAGGTGCAAGTTAAATTTAATTTTACTTCCGCTCCGCTTCATAATAAAATCCCCGCATCTGTTTCTCTAATCAGAGGCAAGTGAGACCAGATTTATGTGCCTCACTCTGGTTCATGGCTGCCACAGTGTGCTAAGTGCCCGCTGACTGTATAATGTACTGACAAAGCCCAGCTCCAACACAACATTTAAAGAATGATATATTCTGACTCACCGAATGGCACGCTTGTACATCTGTATACATAATACATTCAATGCTGCACTGCATTTTTCCAGGTTTTTCCCATGCAATCTCTATCAGAAGAAATGTCAAACTGTAGCCCAGCAGACCATCAGTCACGAGAGCAAATGCTTATGAAAGATCACATGAAGCGATTAGCTTGCAGGGCACATTATGCCTTAAGGTACTGTAAGTGATTGCCATTAAGAAATTCTTTTTTTAATTTTATGTGGGAGTAAACAAAAATACAAAATTGCATCTCACACAATGCTTGGATAAAAAAAACCCTCTCAAACACCGAGGAGACAAGCACAACAATGCACTCATATATATGTTTATGTCTCTACATAACCTACTTTCCATGATATGAATAACTCTTCGCAAAGAATGTTTTAAATCCCGTTCTCCTTTTTCCCGATGCACGCAATCAAACCAGAAATGATTCCTTTCTTGCCCTTTAAATTATACAAAACATGGATAAGAATTATTAAAGAGGGGGGGGGGGGGAAACACAGGAAAAAGGTTACGAGGCATAAAAAAAAATTAAATATTTACCGCAGGCTCACACAAGGCAGACCTCGCTGTGTGTAACACTTCTGTGTCAGGACCTTAAAATATGGGTCACACACGTCATTGCAGCTTGGCCCCCACCATGCCGACAAACACTGCCATGGCAGCTGTGCATTAGCACCATATCCAGGGGGACTAAAGCAAGGAAGCGTCCGATATAGAGGCACATCAAACTGAATGAGAAACAAATTTGGACCAGATAACAGATCCCCCATGGAGACCTCCCTTACGAACACACGCGACAAGCTATTAGAAGAAACAGACATGGACCAAGAAGACTCTGTGCTTAATAGTATCTTTACAGATATTTAATAAAACTTGGTTACACAGCTGTAGGACAAATAAGGAGGAGGAAAAAATTGCCAGAACATAATATATAGTAGATGTGTACTTGCATTTACACATCGTATGTTTTGAGTCAGCTGCAGATTCATTCTTATGGTGGCTCGGTGCCTGAAGGGTGTATATAAATACACAGATAAATAAAGGGAATAGCTGCAACAGAAATACTACCTCCTGAAATGGTCCTTGAGCTGTCCCTGCATGCATAATAAAAAGAGCTTCCCCACAGGCTAAGAGGCCTTTTTGGTTGCCAAAATCACTATTTACATATGCAGCAATTAAAAAAAAATAGATGGTGGAGCATGGTGAATAAAGCGCAAAGCAGATCTAGCTCCTCAGTTACAGCACTGACTTGACTGTCTGCAGCAGCACATGACACTGTCTGCTCATACGCTGGGGAAAGATGAAGCCAAAATTATGGTCCTATATACCTTGTGCTACCCCTTCAAGCCTTCTGTAAGGCCAGCTGGGCTCTATTTTAGGCACAAACACTTGTTGAGCTTTCCTCAGGCAAGGGAGGAAGTGTGTAAACAGAGATGAAAAGGTCGTGTCCAAAGTTCCCAGATATCAGGTGCCTAATCTCATGCGTGGAAGTTGTATAAGAAGCTCCACTGGTCCCATCTTCCATTCAAAGCAAACCCTAAAGACTAGGGATGCACCGATACCGATACCAGCATCGGGTATTGGGCCGATACTGCGGTCATATACTCATACTCCTAAAAATTGTCCAAGACAAAGAACCGATACCACTTAATTGCTAGATTACGTTAAAATTCAAAGGCACAGCATTTTGTCAGACTGTACGGTCTGTTCTGCAAAAGTGTCAAGAGGAAGAAGGGGCAGCATGCCATTTAACACAAGCAATTAGATTAAACATCTAAAGACGCACCATAGCACAGAGTACACGGAGTTTACTAATGCTGGCAGAGAACGACCGCAACAACAAGCTTCAGGGCAAATATTGGAGAAGTGAGAGAATGAAGCCAATGAGTTATTTATATCTAACATTAAATAACTAAACATATTTAATGTTAGATATAAATAACGCTTCAGTTTCAATCACCAGTATAAGTACACCCGGGTATTCGCTTTTCTCGCTCCTATAAAAAGAAAAAAACAATCAGGGCCAAGCGGAGCAGTCACAGTTCTCCGCAGATGGTCTGCGGCTACGCCCGGTTTATGATGGAGATTCGACGCAGAAGTATAAATCAGCATTTACAGTAAAGGTTTTGTTCCTCTGTAAAGACCTTTCACGCTGAGAATTGAGAAGCCTGATATAAATGACTGAGATGAAAATTCAGGTTTCAACTAAGGTTTCATCTAAGCTTAAAGTGATCAACCGCTTACATGTATGAAAATGTATGAACTTTAGCGCAAATTCTGGAGAAACGAGAGAAAATAAAACTGAAGCGTTATTTATGTCTAACATTAAACAACTAAACATATTTAATGTTAGATATAAATAATTCAGTTTTAATAACCAATATAAGTACACCTGGGTGTACACTTTGTTCACTAATATAGAAAACCGAACAGTGCTTATTAAACAAACACTGGCATCGGACCGGTACTCGGTATCTGTGTCGGGACAGAACAAGTGGGATCGGTGCATCCCTACTAGAGACTGCAGCTAAGGTGGCTCCTATAGCAAGCCCACCAGTCACACATGCTATTCTTTCCAAATATTACCTAACATGTCACAAAACCAGAGACACCATTAAACAAATGAATAAACAACCAGCCTTGAGTATACTGGTGCCATATACAGACACATATTCCCACAGGGATGGGGGGCACTTACGGCAGTCGTGCTCATCAGAGTCATCCTCGCAGTCGTTGTCCCCGTCGCACACCCAGGAGCGGCGGATACACTTGCCATTGTCACAGTGGAAGTCCAGTGGTGAGCAGGTGGGCAGCACTGGGTGGACAGAAGCACAGGGAGCATCACTAGTAGGCCCAGGTTGCATATATATATGCAGCGTGAAAAATGCATGCTGTGCCATGTCACATGGGCCAGTGCATCACAGCGGTGGGCACACATTAGCTTGATCAATACAGTGCCTCTTTTGGGTGAGAAATATGTCAGAGGTACTAATGCTCTGGCCTCAGTCTTCAGGGAAATGATAGCCAAAACAAACTGTGCAGCCCCTTTGCATGAGGTGACCCTGAACAGTACTGCACAAGAATTTTAGCAACCTTAGAACCCAATGAGCGAGAAAAGAGGAACAATCAACACAGAATACAAAGAAACAGAAGATACTGGAAAAAGGGACAGAATAATGAAGATGTAGCAACAACAGAGGGTGGCAATACCACGAAATAATACAGCTCCACATTATTACTAGGCTGTTTCCATGGCAATATAAATGTAAGAATCGAAGTTTCTACTCTGTCTACAGGGTGACCATCAGAGTATTTTTGATAATGGTTGGCTGGCTCCCCTTTTACTTAGTGTTGTTTAGGGTGGAAGCCCTTCAGCCTGAAGCCAAGGCATGTGGCTTCATCATATTTGATGAGCTAGCACTGGACTGATAATCATGTAAGACTTGAGCTATGATATGCTTTTCTTCATGATAACCATTAAAAAAAATCTGTTTTGCTTCTGTGCTAGCTCACTGAATTACAACAACATGACAACTTCTATGTATGAAGGAAAAAATCATCAGCTCAGACACACTGATCTATATTTGGCTCAAATGCACTTTACAAAAATGTGGGGATGGAGCCTGTGAAACAGTTATCACAGTAAGGAACAGAAGCCAGTAATGCAGCCTATTAGTGGCTCAGTGAGGGTATACCAGATTTCATGGGGCGGCGTGTGGCTCAGTGGGCTAAGCCTCTGTGCCCGTGATCGGAAGGTTGTCAGTCCAAACCAGTCCTCGGCACATTTGCAGGTCCTTCAGCACAGCCCTTAACCCCCAGGTCCCTGGGCACTGCTATGGGTGGCTGCCCTTTATGGTCAACTTGCTCTCACTTACAGAGAGCAAATTGGGGGAGGCATAAAGAGAATTTCCCCAGTGGGATCAATACAAAGTATCAGTTGTTATTATTATGATTTTGTTTACAACCCATAATTTAAAAAGTCAAATGCCCAGAGAAAGTACACATCATGGCATTTCAGCTGCCATCCATCATAAGTGCCGGGATGCTTTTATTAAATGCAATCAAATGTTGCTTGTAAAAGTGTGATATGCTAAGTGTGCTTGTCACAAATGAAAAGGTTACTTTTTCAAAGGGAATGAAAACTCTCAGAAGGTCAGTACAAGAAAAGTGAATTGGACCACCCTGACCCATTCAAAGAATGTGTTCAAGCAGTCATTTTGCAAGTGCTTCTACTGGTGTGGCTTAGCTAGAGTCCAGCCCTTCAGTCGCGTCACATACGGAATACACAGGAGAATGAAAGCAAGCACTCGCTGACAGACATCAGCACATACTAAACACACATGGTACTCTGCCATATCAGATGCATCTACAAAGGCAGTAGTGCTTAGGCAATGCCTCCTGCAATTTTTTTTATATGAATTTTTTGATGACAGTTGACAGTGATTATCTGTTTGCCACACTGAGGAATGCAAAAAGTGCCGGTCCCACGCCATTTATACTGGAGCGGAGGTGCTGTCTCAGCTTAAGCTTCTACTGTTATCTTCCTGGGCATACTCAAACTAATACTCAGACTTCTCTATGGTCCATCAACACTTCAGCAGCTGAATCTAAATTCAACCATCACAGGACTGTTCAAGTCACTAAGCGATTTAAAATGACATCCTTCAGAAGCATGCGGCTGGACGTAATGACCAAACAGAGTTCAAAATGTGCATCTGTTCAAGCATTTTAAAGCTGAATTTTATAACTAGCTACCTTAGTAAAACCAGTTTCCAGGAAGAAGCCATCTTCAAAAGACACGCTTGCATTCCTCAGTAAAGATAAGACGGGCATAAAAAATAGCATACACAGAATGACTTTGTACTCCTCAAATCAAGTCCGACTTACACAGAAAGACTCCTTGAAGCTCCGGGAACATCAATCACGCAGAAGTGCAGTAACACATTTGCAGCTCCCTTATCGTTCTCTTGCCTCTTTTTCAGTTATTAACACTGTCCATAAGCCAGGTTTGGGTCATCACGCTTTTTTTTTTTTCCCCTTTTGAGTCAAAGCTCTACATGAGACATAATAGTACTAACATCAGATTATGGGCAGTTTATCACCGAAGTAAAAAGTGGCTAGAAATGTATAAAACAATCTATGTATTACTGAGATGTGAGAATAATGCCGTGTGAAGGAAAGAGCCCTCAGCATTTAGTCTATCCACTGTGATTAAATTATAATTTAACAGAAATATTGTCCTGCACCTACATTCAGCCTCCACAGGAGTGGCAGGTCAAAACACATTCAGGTACCAGAAACCTATGAAATGGTATCCTTCAGAATTGTGAAATAGCATGTAAAAACAGAATGGGTGCACTTTATCACACTGCACATTGCAAATAAGTGGCTGCAGACTGGTTACCTTATCTTGGCAAGCACATGCTAAGTGAACAGTTGCTTCTGATGATAGAACAATTAGTTAAAATCATCAAAAATAAGTAAACTAACATAATGAACAGTTCCCATACGTGTTGGACTTTTCCTATATAGTGGCAGGTTCTTGCTCTTTCTTGTATGTGAAGCTGAATTACTCTTCTTCATGCATCTTAAAATAGTCACATGACTGATTCAACCTATCAGAGTTCAAAGCGTTGACCTGGAAAGCACACGACTGCTGTAACGGGTCCATTGGCCCATGTTTGGGTAAATGAAGCAATGGCAGTGACAGCCGGATCCTTGGCAGAGCTACAGTTGACCGCATGCTTCCTAATACCTTCACTTTGGAGTTCGTGAAAATAAGGGCCTTGGCTTGTCAAGTTTCTCCTAGTCCACATTGCTTTCTAGCACAAATGTGATTGTGATACTCTAACTGTAAGATGGTCAGTGGTTTGAGGGGCATGGATGCCTCATGACAGGGTGAGTCGGATAATGATCATTTTTTTCATCTGTGAATTATTAGCAATCTGAATTGTTTTTTTTTTTCCTCTGTCACTGAAAAATGCACCTCAATCCCAATAAGTCATGCTGGAGCTCTTTCTGTAGCTTAATGCTGGTTTTTCCTTCTGTGCTCAGGTCAAAATGGCATCTTGTGTTTTTTTTCTCCACACAGGATCAAGATTTCCTCCACAGCTGGGCCACAAAATATTTAGGCAGAAAGCCAATTCTGTGAGGGTCAAAATATTTGTCAACAAGCTTTCTCCAGCATTTCCTGTAATTTACTCTAAACTGAATGCTCATCACTAATACAAACACAATATAATAATGATATAACTTACAGGGTAGCACTGTTGAACTATATAAACTTTTGAAATTGATGGGAGAGATCGGTTATCTTGCATCCATATTTTTCAAAAAGATCTCATTTTCACTACGACAGACTCGCAGGGTGCTCACAGCATGAGACAGGTACTTGAGTCAGTGGCTGCTCAAACCCACTTTCTGCACATCCTCAGCCAGGAAGGATGGGTGCAGATATGGACCAGGGTCCCCTATCTGCTACTGAAAATCACATCAAATATTTGGGTTTCTGCAAAAAGAAATATAGACAAATTCTCCAAGTTACAAAAGAATGAGACTGCATAAGCAAGAGTTATTTTCCCAAGTCTTATCACAGTCACACACAAAGTAATATACAAAAAAGAAAAATACGGAGGCATGTAAAATTGGTGGATAAAAAGTCAGGATAAAAATATATACTAAGCTCTTCACGGTTAAATTTGGTTGGAATTAAGGCTTTATGTGACATGTGCAGTGCTTAGCGGGTAGCCGTGCTGCACCACACCAAGGGCTGGGGATTCAAATCCAGCATCAGTTCCTCCTCTGCAGTCTGCAAACTCCCTTTGTGTGTGCATGAAGGCTTCCCCGCTGCATTCCAGTTCTCTTACATAAGCCAAAAAGTAAGTGTATAAACAAATTCATGTGTTATCATTGTAAATGAGAGTCGTCTCTCAACTGATTTTACCTGGTTAAAGCTACATACGTTTAAAAAAAAAGACATTTTGCATCAAAACATTGCTACTTCCTCAAGTGTTTCAGTGTGTTTTCTGAAACCTGCAAACGGCAACACCCCTTTTCTAGGAATGAGAGTAGGTTTGCAGCTCTGGCCTACTGAGACCTGGTTGGCTGAAATGGATCGGACTGTACCCACCCATGCGCTCCCTGCCCAGTGTCCACCGAGTGCAGCTCTGCAGCAAGGCCTATAACTCATTCGGAAGGAGGTGTCAGGGGAAGGAAGCCCTAATAACCCCAGAGCAGCGGCCTGCTTCTCGTCAGACGTTTGCCCAGCACACGCCGCTGATTCCACATATGGGAACAGAGGAGGCCTGACCACAAGGACCAATGGTGACAACAGACAGTGTTGATTTTCAAACACCCTCTAACCCTTCAGAACAAAGCACACTGACCCACAGAGCAGAACAGTGACAAGTTTATCGTTCAAGAGGTTAATTTCTCATGGGCTGCTTGTGGCGTGCAAAACGTCAGAAAGCGTTTTACAAAAGGCTGCATAATACCTCAAAATCAGAAACGCACACCACCAGGAAGAATAACCTGGGATACCTAGAAGAATATGCGGCTTCTGTCTGAATTCCCCCAAAGATGAAAATGGCCATCCTGGAATTTACTTCAAAACATGTAAATCACCTCCTTTCTGCATTCGGAAAAACTCACTGCAAGTTCAGCCTTATTTACTACAACACAGACCTGCTCCTTAGTGCAATAATGGAGAGATGGCCTTTGAATTGGCTTGATATAGCTTGATCTTGAGTTTTTGATCTGTTCACCTTACAGTATATCTACCAGCCACCTTGTTTCACAGCAGATTTTGACTGCTTAGCATACAAAATATCCAAATTTGAAAAGCTCATTTAAAAAATGTTAATTTTTCTAAGAAAAATAAAACACAGGTTGTGCAAATCCATGTTACTGAAAACACAACCCTTCATATCATAGTTACTGAAAAAGGCATTCATTTTCAAAGTCTCTAAAAGATCATTTCTCTTCAAAACTGAGATGTGTGTTGATGGGTTCTGGTCACTTCAAAATGAATTCATCTTCGGCTCTATTCCCTTGCTAATCGCTTCTTTCCTCTTGGACATTTGTCCTCCAGTTACACAGATAGAGAAGTAAATATTTAGAGAGGGGGAGGTGTTCTTTTTGTTTTGCAGCGCTGTACAAGTTTACCATGGTACATTGCCAAAAAGTCAGAAGCAGTAGGAAGGATTATGCAAATTGTTGAAGGAAAGTGAGAATTAAACTCACTGACAAAACTCCCTCAAACAAAACTGTTCTGGACTGCCTCCTTTGGTTTCTTCATGCTAACAAAAGAATGGCACTATCAGGAAAATGTCCTTGCCCTGAGGTGAGAGACAGATATACAGGGTGGGCCTAAAGTAGGTATACAGTTCCATTTTACGAAGTTATTTTTAAAAGTAGGTATACAATTCCATTTTACAAAGTTATTTTTAAAAGTAGGTATACAGTTCCATTTTACAAAGTGATTTTTAAAAGTAGGTATACAATTCTTATTTTACAGTACTGATTGGGTCATGTGTTGTCTCTTAGGTGTTTAAAATGTCCTCTGTCAATTTTGATACATTCCTGGAGAATGTCCCTGACACTGTTACACACTTTAGCACACAAATCCCGGTTAGCCTCAATGTCCACAAGTGCTTTCGGGAGGAACTCTTAATTCATTCACTGTATGGGGCTGCTTCTGAAAATTCTTCTTTACCCTACCCCCCAAAAAAAGTTCATGAGTGTCTGGTCGGGTGAACGTGGTGGCCAGTCAATACTGCCACTTTGCCCAATCCGACACTGTGGAAAGGTGTTGTCAAGGTAGCTCTGTACCGTCGAAGCAGAATGAGGATTGTTTTTACAGGCATTGAGAATGACGGCATGGAATCTGAGTGAAGAACAAACGAACTTTAATTTCCGAAACGGAACTTTTACTTAAACTGTGTACCTATTTTTGGTCCACCCTGTATTTATAATCTGTTTTTTGCAGGATGCTCTCTGGTCACATTGTTTCCAGGCACCCTGGTGTGCAGTGGGTGCATTCTGATTGGCTTGACCCTATAAAATGTGAGGATTTTGGGAGAGTGCAGTCTGACTTTCAGTCAGCCAGAAGCTGCAGAATGACACCCCACCCCCCGACCCCCGACCCTGAAGAAGCAGGGGCAGCTGCGCTGCTCCCAGGTTTCATCTGCACCAACGGAAGGGTGCCTCCACTTTCCAGCTGAATGATCTACTTCATTTCATCTTCATAAATCCTCCCCCCCTCACCTGAACACAACACCCGCCATCATCCCTCCCCCACACCAAAGCAGCTACAGCGATTGAGCCTTTCAACTCGGCAGGGGGTCTGCACGGTGGATAATGGCACTGTCATGCTGGTCTTCATCCAGGCTCCTGAACAGAGAGCTCAGAGTGATGAGGAGACAGGCAGAGCCTGGAGCTTGCAGCGTGGCGAATGGCTCAGGCTTACCCATCCAACCACTCGGCAGGGGCAGCGACTTTCATTTCACTCTCGTGGCCCATTGACACACCAGGCCTCTGTAGCTTCACATCAGGGGCCACAAACATGACCAGTCGGTAGGTGCCAGCTGAGCATCAGCCCTTACGCTCCCGCTGTACACAGTATCAATTCAGTGTTAGGTGATTTAACTGCCACTGAAATCCCCCAAATTACCAAGTAATTAAAAGATAGAAAGCCAAGATTTTCGGGTGAAATTATGGTTTTACCTCTGAAGTCTTTTAGATGTTGTACCTATTAAACTGGTAAACACATGCCTGAAATTAAGATCTGGAGGTAGATATCTTAAACGCAGCATAAGTGAAATTTATAGTATGTGGAAAATATATTTCATGAAGAAAAAGCTGATTAATAGTGATGGCACTCTGTTAAAATCTACTCTGTAGCTTCAATTTAAATTGACCCTGTGAGTTTTCTAAAGTATACAATCTGCGAGACTGTATTCTGCACACGTGGAGAAATCTGTTGGAAATAGTTCAGTTCAAACTGTTGTGTGTGATTTATGAACAGCTATTCTTCCTGCTGTCAATAAAACTGACTGCGGTGAAGGTCTTTGTGTTTTTGAAGGTATACATACAGAGGAGGAGCCATGCAGGCTGAAAACACAGGTTTTGATCTGCCAGGTGAAGGCCTGCTACATAATCTTTCCCCTCCGGATTCAGCTGCTGTAGTTATTCCAGGTCCTGGGGGAGCACAGCGCCAGCAAGACGCAACGGCTGCTTTTTGTTCCCTGTGGCACATTTCCAACTCCACAAACCTCCATTGTTTGCCAAGTATCTGGTTTCCTGGGGCTGCAGCGAGATGTGCTGTGCCGTGGTGTCACGAGCGGAGACCGCCCTGCAGGTCTGCCCCTGCTGGACCACACTGCCAGTGAAACCAGATCCTCACCTTAGCAAAACACACTGAAACTGCTGTGTTTGCACGGAATTCCAAAACCTAATTCAATTATGAGCTTGCTTCATATACAAATACCACTAACCCCTATTTTTCCCCAACCGCTCCACACATTCTCAGAATATGCACAACTTAACAGAAACTGCTGTCTTTTCAAATAGCTAGATTGTTATGCAATTCCCATTTTACCCAAAATGGGTATTTACCACACGTGGCAGGTAACCAATGGGAAAAGGTCCTAGAAACTCTGAGTGGAATGTAGCTCAACTTATTGATATATTGATATATCGATGAACTTTAAATAATGGCCATGACTGACACATTGGTGCCATTATCTTGATTTTTAATTAATATTGACCAATACCAATATGTTGACCAATATATCGTTCACCTCCAAGACTAACGTTACTTTTTACTGAGCTAGCTGGTTAGCTACATCAAGGTCTTGTCCATTGCTACTGTAGCTAGCAAAAAGAAAGGCTTTTCTTTTGCTCTACAAAAGGGGTGCACTTCCCAAAAGCATCATAGTACAAAGATTATCTTAGTGATTAGAGAGAGCATTCTGTGCTCCACAACATGGGCGGGTCTCAAAATTGTCCCAGCGCCAAGATCATCAGGTAGCGCTTCCTTTATGAATATTAATAAATCAGTTTTGACGTTTTCAGATAGATGCATTGCGTCACCAACGGAATAATCGATTCATCACAAGGCATCCTTATACCCTTATTGGAGATGCTTTTCCAGCATTTCTAAACGTGCTGGGTTGTAGTTTTTCCACCCAGTCCAGCTATCATCAACTTTAAATGCTTATGTTGTACAGTGACAGATGCTTCATGTTTCGATATTAAGGTTTTCCTCCTTTTTAAAGGAAATCTTAAATTCGACTGGAACACACTGGTTGATGTCGTGACACTGTGGTAAAAATACAGTATTTAGTTTGTACTGAGAATAACACTTTAGGATCAGTATACATTAACTTCACCACCTAATTATTATTTGTATAAGATGCTAGCAACAGTGCTCAACTTTTTAAAACTAAAACTATTATAATTAAGCTAAAACTTGCACATGTGGTACATAATTAATATAAATATATTAAAGCATTTGAAAATAGTACAAAAATAAAATCCACTTTTTTGTAGTAGTTTTTTGTGATCTATTCTGTGTATAATCAAGATTAGTTCGATTTGTTTAACTGTTTATTTGGCCTGGTGCTTGCATGCATATCCAGACCACAATCATGCAAAAAAGCACTATGGGCCTAATATGGAACAGCCCATCACGCTCTCCAGAGACAGACAAACATGCAGATGAGAGCAAGTTTTGGATTTAAAGCACACTGTCGGCCAGTATCCTGCACCCCAAGAGCAATTTGGGTAAGGGCTTGAGGTCCCAGCAGTGATCTGATTATTCTGCCAGCTACAGGATTGGAAAGTTCCAACTATCTACTTATCAGCAATAATAACTACGGAGTCCATTACTGTACATTCAGTCACAGATTTAACATTTATAAGAAT
The DNA here is from genome assembly GCA_011763525.2 of Mormyrus iriodes. Classification (NCBI taxonomy): domain Eukaryota; kingdom Metazoa; phylum Chordata; class Actinopteri; order Osteoglossiformes; family Mormyridae; genus Mormyrus; species Mormyrus iriodes. The sequence goes on along the minus strand of JAAGVU020000083.1, from coordinate 206,187 downwards.
AATCTCTTTACTTTTTATAGATGTAAGGTAAAGTCTGAAAAAGTCAGTCCTCACTCAACGCCAGTACACTGCTACTACGCTGCAGAAACTTTTCTGTCACGTCGTATGTGCAGCACTGAATATTGCCTCCAGCTGTCTGAGACGATGACCCATTTCTCCACGCTATCTTCTAGCATTCAACAGACTCTTATGCTATCATAACTGGCACATTTTAGAATACTTTGTGCAATGGCACAGAATCAAATGCAACCAAATCTCAATCAGATCCGGAAGCACAGTAGATCTGGATGAACAAATGGCACTTCTGAATCTATCGCTAGAGCCACCAGCACCATGGATAAGAGGAAGAACTGCCAAGTAAAGCAAATGGCACTCCTTTACAAATATTAAATTCAGACACGTATTGCATGGGTCTCCTAAATCCCACTACAAATCCCTGAACCAGCTTAACGTCACGGCTGAAGTCTATCGATTTTAACCTCAGCTGAGAGACTGCTCCGCATGGCGTGAATGAATCAATACATTTCTGAGTCTCCTGTGCATGCGTGGTCTTTCAAATGTCAACACCTCGGCTCATAGGTAGTATAATTCCTGTACTGCACATAAACACTGGAGAAAAACCTTCATGAGATAAAGGATCTGCATCTTCACACAAAGCATAACTACACTCATTATGAGTCAGGGGCATCATATCCAGATTCTGGGATTTTTTTCAGGAGTTCAAAAATGACTGAATGAATGAATGAACGAACGAACATCTCCCACTAAATGGTTCTCTGGGAGCAGGCCATAACAGCTCCTAAAGTGGACACAGACGGCAAGGGAAACCATTGAGGAACTAGTGTACTTACTGCAGCCATCCTCATCACTGTGATCTCCACAGTCGTTGTCCCCATCGCACTGCCACTGTGCTGGGATGCAGGTACACTCGCCAAAGGCGCTCACTGCACAAGTGAAGTGGTTCCGCCCACAGGAGCACCCAGTGCTGCCAGCCACACCTGTAGGAGAAGAAGTGCATAATTTCAATAAAACAGACACGGAAAAGGTGGCGTGTCTTGAGACCAGGCATCCTGTGTTTTACGATGAAATTGATGTTTTTCCTGGGGTACTTGTGAGAGTGTTTCCCCCAACACCCAGGCTATAAAACACGCCTCCCATGGCAACTGCCCTTGGAGACAGTGCATTCCTTTCCACTGCTGTTCCACTGCTGCATATGCCTGCAATGAAAAGGCAGGGCCAAGCCTTTCCTAAAAATTTCATATGAACAAAGAGCAAACATACATCCTTGGGATTTCTCCAAGGGGGGTTCCTTGATCAAACAATAACACGAGAAAAAACAAGTCTGTTTACTGCCCAGGACAGAGAAAAGCAGTTAGGTTTATTTGTTTCTGAAGTCCCACTTCCTAATTTACAGCTGACCCCTGACAGAGAACAATAAGCTGTGTACTGGCTGTTTACATTCTGGACAAAGTTCAACAACATTACACTTGGAGCCAACCATTGAAAGGCTCCTCTCCCCTATGCAACGAATGAAAGAATCTGCTATGACAGACAGTGCTAGCGGCAACCTACTGTCACTCTAAATAAAGATTTTTTCCCCCTTTGTAGACACCTTAACATCAAAGGAAAAAGGCAACAGAAGACCAAAAGACCTTCTCTTCAAAAATGGCTACTAAAGTTGCTCAAGCTTTAAAGAAAAATGCTAAAGAAAAAATATGATTTCTGCAGCTTAGCAGGAAATCAGCTTGTTTCTGCTCTCTGGTTCTGCAGCAGTAACTACATGTGTTAAATGTGTTGTTTTCTTCTCATATAGCTTTGCGTTCCTGCCATCTTGGAGTTTATACATTTTCCCTTTAGATATTCCGGTGGTTGTGTAATAAAAACAAAAACCTTCTTCAACTGCAAGACATTTAACTCCACAACTATCTTTTTTTCCAAAAAATAAAACCTCTGAAGCACATTAAGGGCTACAGAAGTATGGATTTAAGCAGTATTTCCCCATGATAGATTTGAACAATGTGTTGATGCAGTTGCGGTAGATTCCAAACGCAACACTGTGCAATAACCCTGCTTCTCCCAAATTGTTTCTCCCGCAAGAAGCACAGATTACTAAGGCAAGCAAAAATTACAGCTATTAGTTTTAATATGAAAATAGTGGATGCATACATATGACTAGAAAACACCAGTATAAGTAGCTGAAACACTTAAGATTTGTAACCAGTTGTCCAATACGCAGACAGAGAATGTATGACTTTGATCACTAATGAGTCAGAAGTGATGCTTGTTTTGCAAAGGCCCAGCAGCGCTCATTTTATATCTGCTTTTATTATTTCTTCTACCAGCTGACCCCCCGGAAGAATGTTTGGTTGTCTGTATATACGACCTGTGTGCGTACGGACTGTTATCGTGCCTTCTATATGCAGCCAGCATAATGAAGACCTTATACAGAATCTTCATGCTCAGGAGGGGAAAGAAATCGTGTCTGTTACACGCAATGCAAAAGGAGCCAGTTTTTGCCAATTAATCAGTGGCTCAGTTTGAGGGACTTGTTGAGAAGCTCCACGCAGGCTGGAGGCTGCCTGTGGTGAAAAGGCCTGGATTTCTGGACTCCACACAAAGGCATCACTCAGCCCAGGAGGGCCTGGCTTAAAAAAGAAAAACCTTCAAAACACTCCAGCTTCACAAAATTAATGGCCTCTTTTTTTCCAGCCGTTACCACTTTTCTTCATTTGCCGTCGCCTTCCCCCTCTCTTCCCTCCTGCTCACCATAGCTTCAGCCATGACAAAGGGAATGTTCTCCACTAAAGAATTCTCTCTGCTCTCCCTGCTGAGGTCCTCTCTATAAGCAGACCCAGCAATGTCTCAGTTCCCCTTAGAAACTGGGCCAGTTCCTTTCATAGCGTTGTCTGTAACCCTCAGGGTGGTTTTCTGGCCATTTTACATCCTCCTCGATTCTTACTGGCATCAAATATTACGGATTAGGAGGGAGTGGGAATATAAATAAAACACTTTTTAGGAGAAAACCATGACTACGAGAGTTTCATTCTGTTAAGAACATTTCTGGATTTGCAGTAAGCTTAGGACTGGGAAACTCAACCAGAATGGGTCTTTTAGAAACCAAGGGTGTACATTAAAAACTGTTGCCAAAGGGCATGCAGTCTTTGCTGCATGCAAAGCCATTCTTTCTACCATATTAGAGGTTTGGCTAAAACAACTGGTGTAAATATGGCTTTTCGCAATACAAAATTAAAGCCCTTTTCTTAGATCACCATTCAGTTATGTCAAGCTGAACCACATAAAAGCAAACTGCATTTGTCATACAACCATTAAAGGCTAGCACTAATCACTGGGACAGAGAGCAAAGCTACGTCTTCGGAACAGCACTTCTCAATCACAAACAAAGAGTTAAAATAACTGAATGATAAGACACACCATGACTTGCTCTGGATAAATGTACTGCTCTGGATAGAGATTCAAACTGCAGAGCATGTACCCCTGAAAACAGGAGAAGCTAGCAGTTCAGGGTGGCATAATAAAACATGGAATATGAAATGTATCTTGCCCTTCTCCAAAGCACTGTCATGCATCCATAACAGTCAGGCTTATGGAGAGCTACCTGTCATTACAGACAATTTTTCACATATGTCCACACAGCACTGTCTCAGGGGTAATGTCTTACGTTGCTTTGACAGCCGTCAGCAGATCAAAGTGCTCCTGTCCTCTCCTCAGCAAATTTGCATTTCTCCTTGTCGGCAAACTCATGAAAGTTGCCATGAATGCCTGCTTCCCCAACAGGCATCCCAGCTCATACAACATACAATTGAGAGAGTCAGTCAGTCCCTGGAGCAATTGCGGGTTAAGTACCTTACTTAGGGGCCCAACAGTGGAAACGTTCTGCCGGCCATGGGACTTGAAACAGCAACCTTCTGACTGCATGAACAGTATCCTAACTCAAGCCTTTCTGTTAGTCATATCACCTTACAGAGGAAGAGGCTGGAGGACATGGATACATGAAGGCAGTACCATGGGGAGTGAGGGGACGGGGTATATAAGACGATCACAGAAAGGCAGGTAATCGTATCGAGAGGGGGTAAGACGACAGCATAGCCACTGTCTGGCCAGCTACAGAGAGCCCCATCTTGTCAGAGAAGGTCAAAGCATATTATGTTTCTTTGGGGTAGGGGAACAGCCCAATTCAACCTGACTATGAGTACCTGTTACAGAACAGGAAGAAAATTCTGGAGGATTAGTGGGATTTTGTGATTATCTTGTAAACAGGATGACAGAAACAGTTCCTCTGACCATGCTAGCACTGTAAGTGAGACTGCAATTGGTAAGACCTCTAGAATTAAATTTTTTAGTGCGTGGTGACAGATTTTGAATTATCCTTATTTCCTAAGGCTTAAAATTAAATTATCCTGAAATAAGATTTAGGTTTATAACCCCTTGCATGGTGCAATCACCAGTAAGTTCACACTTCCTACAGGGTTTTGCAAGAGGAGAAAAAAATCATACAAGTTTTGTAAGTACTATGAATAACCATTAAAACAAAAAAAAACCTAGAAAGGAGGCTGTCGGAATAACAGCACTGTATTCCCCGGACAACTCCATCACCTGCTCCACCCATCTACTCCGTACTCCTCTCTCACACACACACACACACACACACCAAACTGTACAATTTCTAAGAGTGTTGGATGGATCAACTGGAAATATGAAAGCCAATAAATGTGTTTTTACATGAATGCTCTGAGTTCCAGTTGCAACACGAAACTCAGAAGCTTACCTATTCACTTACTACTGCAGATTCTACATAGATGACATTGGGTTTTACGGTAGTAAAATCTTTGTAATAATACAAAATATGTCTCCGTCTTCTGCTTAGAGCCGGCACTTATGCAAACATAGTTTCAACCAATTCTATGGAGGTAATTAGGGATTATGGACATCTAATTCATAAAACTGCTCATGGTAATATGCTATTTTACATGCTTTTTAAAGGGGTTTTTTTCAAACCACTTGCCTAAAATTTTGCAAGTCCCCCTCTTGCCACCAAAACAGTTCTGATTTTTCAAAACATGAATTCCACCAGAACTATTAGTTGTCCTGTGGTATGTGGTATTAATGCGATTTAATTCTTGGGTCCTCAGGAGCTGACATTTAAAGACACAATGAGGGTGAAAACTCTGACAGCAAAGGAAACTATAGATGTGCTTTCACACTACAATGATGTTCTGGCTTATGTTGTGCGTTTCTGTTGAAGTGTAATGTACAGCAAAACAGTAATGTAAAGCTGTGTAACCTATTCCTTAAAATAAAAGAGAAATTTATAAAAATTACCTGACACGTAAATATGCAAATGGTAACTAAATGACCGTAAAGCATAATTTTTATCCATAAAAGAAAATTACAGGAGAATAAATTTGGAATGGGAGACTTTATGCATAATTATAAAACATATGTGCTCAGATATGTATGCATATATTGCTTATTACCATGCACAGTATTAAAAATTAGATGACCATAACACCTCATTTCCACTATGGAATTAGTTGAAACTTTGTCTGGACAACTGCCAGGTCTAGCAGGATAAGACCAAGTTGGACTGGGAGACATTATGCATTATTACAAAGATTTAACTGAATACATTTTATTAAACTCATAGTGCTGAAAATCCCACTTAACTCCAGCTTCTTGCTTTGCGGTCACATTTTCTTTAGCAAGGAACACAAAACCAAAACGTTGCATTTTAATTAAACTGAAAATTAATTCAAGAGCTTGAAATAAGCGAGTTGAGAGCAGAAAACAGAGGTAAATGATACATCTTACATGAGCTTGATTTAGTTTTTCATGGGAATGTTTAAATTGTGTGCACGGTTTAATACACATTGTAGCCACTAAGAGAAGAGAAAAAAAAATAACACCTCACCAGGACTCCTTATCTGACATGTGGAGGCCCTGGGTTCCTGTGCCCTGACAGCCCAAAAACAAAAGCTTGTGCAAGTTTCTAAGTTTATAATAGAAGCGGAAACTAAGGAACTTACAGGAGCCAAGCAAAATAGATAATACTAGCATTTTGGCATCACTTAAGAAACCCATCATGGAAAATCTTGGTCATAGTGAAAATGAGAAATAAACAGAAAATAAATATTTAGACATATAAAAATATGAATAATATAAATGATGACATTGTAAGACATGGACATTATGACATACAGCTCCTAATTGATGGGGGAAAAAATCTGCAAATTGGCATGTAAGTGGAATGTGTAATAAATGAATGGGGTAGTTTCAGAGTCACATGTCACAACAAGTAGCAGGTGACTGGGCTGACTGGGAAATACAATGCTGTCCTTTCCGACAGCCCCCCTTTCTAGTTTTGGTAGTTCCTCTACTGTCCAGGTGGTTTCCATCTAAACTAAGAAATTCTGGAAAAAACAGGGAGACCTCTGAACATATTTATTCACTCACTGACTATAAAAAAGAAATTAAGGGAGTCTTTTGCCGACAACATTGTTGTTGTTATTAGGCTGGCATGAAACCAATGGAGCAGACCCTTAAAAAGGTAAAATAGAAGCAAAGTTGTGTATCACAGGTGGAAGCCAGAGTCCCCCAGAGCTCCAAAACACACCAAGTGGCCTTCAAACAAAACGAAGGCTCCAGCTGCGTGATTTGTGAGGAGTGCTGAGGGCTTGTTCGCACAGCTACCCGACACCTCCCCACTGGCTCATGGTCACACCTAACCACTGATGTTAAAAGTGGGGGCCATTAATGGGAGCAGACCTCCCAGGAGACACCGTGGAGGGCCCTGGGTTCTCGTGCCCTGATGGCCCAAAAACAAAAGCTTGTGCAAGTTTATAATAGAAGCAGAAACCAGGGAACTTACAGGAGCCAAGTAAAATAGATAATACTAATGAAATGTAGGAGGAAACCTGGGCAAGGATTTTGGCATCACTTAAGAAACCCAGTGCCTTTCAGGTTATTTTAGCCATGTATGTTCTAAATTTTACAACAAAACAGCATTACCACTGGCAGAACATAAGGTCAGCCAAAAAATAAAATCAGATAGCCCTTAAATTTTATTTTTACTATAGACACAACAAACACTCATCATCGTCTTCATACTTCTTCTCATGGAGAAGGCTGCAGTTGGAGATTGCCAAGAAAGTCAACCAGACCTGTCTTTCCAAGGCCACAGACTCTAGCATGTTCTGGGTTTGCCATGGGGCCGCCACCCAGTGGGATGTGCCCAGAACAGCTTCCTTCAGAGCTGACCAGATGGTATCCTTATGAGAAGCCCAAATCACTTCAGATGACTTTTCTCACTCTGAAGGAGTAGTAGCTCTATTTTTAAATCTCTCCAGATCACTGAACTCCTCCCCCATCACAGAATGAATAGAGTCTGATAGCCCTGTGGAGAAACCACATTTCGGCTGCTAGTTCTTGCGACCTTCTTCTTTTGGTCATTAAAAAATGCTCCTGACCAAGGGGAGGATAAGGATGCAGAAAGACCAACGCACTGCAAGTCTCATCCGAAAACCTAGCTGCCACGTCGCCACCACAGACCTTCTCAGTGCCCGAAAAACTGCAGCCACTGAACCTCTCCACCCTTTAATCTCGCCGTTTCCTATTACAGTCACCCATGAACAAAATCCCGAGGTTCTTAAACTCCTGAACTTAAAGCAGACTCCCCCCGCTGTTTTCCGAGAGAGCACCCAGTCTTGGAACTGGAGTTGCTAACTGTTTTCATGTCTGCTGCTTTACACTCAGCACCAAACACTAGAGGTTCTGATCAGATGGGACCAAAACAAAAACACAAGCCGTAATGAATGAAAGAATGTCACCTCTTTTACTAACATACCCTGCCAGCCCTTGCTTCAGCCTTAATCTCCTGTACATGAAAATCACCAGGAACTGCATTGTTCCTCCTGACTTCTATGTTCAACTACTGGACAAAGCCCCCTGACCAGGACCCTAGCACTGGCTTTTCCCAAGGAGACTGAGAAGTGTGATCTCCCAAAATTTGCATACACCCTCTGCTTCCCTTTTTTAAAAATAAGGACCACCACCCCCTTTGTACCAGTCCAGAAATACTCAGTTCATAACATTTTTGGTCACAGCTCCTTGCAGCTTCAATTGAGGTCTTTAACAGTCTCAATGTCCCTGGCTTCACACAGTACATGCGAGCAGTTCTTCCGGAGTTGCCATGTGAATTGAATCTAGACTTCCACAGCAAACCCTGACTACTTGCCTATGTCTAACTCATCTAGCCTCCTCTCCATGCGCCAAAACCAAGTGGTCATCAGTTGATCACTCAGCTTTCTCTTCACCCAATATGTTGACACATATGCTCTCTAGTCAGATGCCAAAATCGATCACTGACCTTTCGTCTTGCTAATACCTTTCTATGTCATGTACTAGTTCCGCCAGAGAGGTAACATTCTAAATTCCAAATGCTACTGTTCGCTGCCGGCAACTAATCTGACTGGGTCGCTCTCATTTATGCTCGCCGCCCGAATGGTAATGCAACTCACCAGACCTTTCAGTTTATGGGTGGTGAGCCCACAAGATAGCTACACACAGCCATTCTTAGCCGAGTCCAGCCAGGTTACATGGGTGGCCATACCACCAGGCATTCGCCAGCAAACACCACCCCAAGCTCTGGTTCCAGGAGAGGGCCCCAGTAACCATATTCTGGGCAGGATACTCTGGGTTAGCTCTGGGCCTTTCTTGGGGGTCTTTGTTGAGCTGTATTTTGCCTGGCCTCTCCCGGCAGATCTGACTGCCGAGGGAGGCCCTACCAGAAGCTGAAGTGCCAAAGGAAACACTCTGTGAAGAACTGAAGTACACGAACACCTCCATCACACAAGGCAAGACAATAGTGAGTATTTCAAGTGACACTAAAGTAATGGAAAATACACAGTTTGGGTATAATTGCAGGGAATATCGACAAAGATGATGGGAAGTATTAAAATACAGGCAGTCCCTGGATTAAGAATGTCTGACTTCTGGACAACGCATACTTACGAATGGACTGCCATAAAGCATATAAAAAAATGTAACATACAATGGTTCGTAATAACAAATGCATGCACGACTTTGTGACACTCATGAAAACACTGTGCAGCTTCAGTGGTTAATCACCATGAAGTACAGTACAGTAACATACATAGTTACTCTTGTTATTACTGTATTATTATTACTGTTATTAGGTACTTTATTATTATTGTTCCAATTTACCTACGAATTCGACTTAAACACGCACATAGGGAACGGATCTCATTTAACCAGGGCACTACCTGTAATGGAGATAAAGGAAATGTACCAAGATGGGATATAATATCCATCGTATAAATGTATCATGAGTAAACGCTAACTCAAGGAGAACTTTTAACTAACTTTTTACTGAGGTTTCGATCATGCACCTAACGCACTGTAGTTGCAGTCATTCACATTGCAGTTATTTACAAGCACATGTGAGCCTCAGAATAACCACTGCTTATGGAAGCTCTATCTGTTGCCAGAGCCTGGAAATGTCAGAATATTTTCCAGTCCTATGTCCTCTTTCCCTTGAAAGCACCAGCCCCATATGGATGCGGCCGACCCCGCCCCTTGGCAGCCACAATCACTGTGGTTTATGGCACACCCCAGCACTAGACTGCTTACCGCGGCTTCTGATGCCAATGCCAAATCTTCTTAATGTCCAGCTTCGTGTTCAGATCGGCCCTATTAATTACCCACTCCCTGCTTCAACTAGCGCCAGTCCAACATGCAGCCTGGCTTCAGGGGACCCACAGTGCACATGCTGCATAAAACCGACATAGAGCCCTTGCCATTTTGGTGAACATCAATGCAGACAGAAGGCCATGGACACCTCTCTAGCCTGCAACCACTTTAGCCTGATAAAAAATAAAGTTACATTACTCAGCAAGCTATACTAATGTTAATATAAAATTGGAATTACCATTCCACAGGTTTAAGGCATGACACACTCACTTAACATAAGATTATAAAGTGCAATGAAGTTGGTGACAAAAGGTTCGATTTAGCATCCGTATTACTACTTCTACTGCATGTGTTTCTGGTATTACAAGCTTTGGACATAATTTTGTCAATTCTCGCTTGCAAATTTCTCAGAATGAGTGAATCCAAGAAGCTAACCACAGCTTCCCAATTCACATCAACCCAACAGAGAGCCAGCCTGCTGCAAAAGATGAAGCTCAGCTCCATGGCATTTCTGACAAGCAGACCTCTCTCACCTCCTCATTTGCAGACTTTATTAAAATGGGTAATCTGATCGCAGGGCCCATTCAATCACTGCCGCGAGGGGTGGCCATGACAGGTGCGTGGGATGGGCACAGGGAAGAGCTGACAAAATGCACCAAAGCCCAAGAAATTACAACCTTATCACCAGCACCACCAAGCTGTCTGTCAGCTTCTCTCGCTCAACCCTAGAGATCACAACATGAGGTGCTACAAATTGCATTGCAAAAAACTGAACCACTCACTTGTTAAGACAAACACGATGGCCAGCTTATCATGTCAAAATCAGTTCATGATAACACGGATCTAATGGTACTTTTACTGACTTATGATCTATTTAAAGTTACAGAGACAACAAACAAAAGTCATGTTTTTGTTTTAAATATTGCGTCTTGGAGTATAGATCTGAATGTTAAGCATGAGAGTAATCTTGACATGTAGCACCAACAGCACACAGACGGAAAATAAAATGATAGGATATAACTTTAAAAGCAAAGAAATCCCCAACATACCCTTAATACCGTCGTCTGAACTCGATTCAAAGATAACAGTGGGCTTGGCACTGAGGGCGGGGATGAAGAAGCCTTGTTTGAAGGGTACATCACTGCAACGTGCAATTGCACGTTCTTCCAACCACAAACATGCTGCCTGGGCTGGGGCCATGTTTAGTGGCTGCTCACTGCACTCTGACCTCCAGGAGTGCGCTGGCAGGAAGCTTAACTGAGCGGGAACCGGGAACAGCCAAAGATGCTGGGTGGGTGCAGCCATTTTACAATCAAATAAAATGACAGCCATTAAGCAAGAGACGTGTACCTAAGCTCAACTGCCTCTGGGGGGTGAGGGGGATGTGGTGGTGGGAACAGGGTATGCACGTTTGTCATTCCCAATATAATTTCCAGCCATTTTAAATGATATTGGCCCCTGTACTCAGTAGTTTTGTGGTTTCGGAGCCATTTCAGAGAAGGGATAGGGGAGTGGGTCGACTGGATTGCGGTTAGAGGGAATAGGGATAAATCAAGTTCCGACTCCAGAAGTCCTAAAATGAGCATATTTGACTCTTTGTTTCAAGACTGAACCTCAGTAAAAGAGAAAATAAGCATAAAAGAATTGCAGCAGCCTCAGATGCTCCAGAAAGTTTCTGGCATCTTTCTATATGGATGAGGGTAAGCTCAGTAATTTGCTTGAATGCAGCTGTTAATGGGAAGATGGAAGGGAGACCTTCATTCCTCTGAAACAACTACAGAAAAAAAGAGGGCATATGGTTAAACCGCGACTAGGCAACCACAATCCATCTTACCCAATTTCATCTGAAACACTTACTTTTTCGAATTTGTCCAGTGGCAGCTCCAATGGAAGGACAAAATTCTCACTATTATCAATCACAAAAATCAATAAAGGGTTGTAAAACATTCTTCAGAAACAGCTTCACTAAACCACGACAAACCAAGGCAGCACGTCTCAGTTGGCTGCCATTGGCTCTATCACCTCTGGCCTCCTCCTGCAAACAGATTGTACCAAAGCAGAGTGTAGCTCTCACTCCTGCTTTACGACACACTGGGTTTTGTTCTCTCTTCTTTTGAAGAAAAACACTGAAGATCTCATTGCTGTCAATGCAACAGCTGCCCACGGAACATAAGACAGGTTCCTGGGATCAAAGGGGCACCCTGTCAGTACCCCATGAACCTAAGTGCCCAAAAAGTTCATCACTGCATGGAAAGGCTAGTGACTTTGTGACCTGGAGGACAGGTAATGGTGTTTCAGGAAATTTCCCCTAATACCTCCAGTTGTCCATCCCGACCTCCTGCAAACTGACTGTGCAGGGTTTTTATTCCCCAGTTATCACGATATAGCTATTATTACTTTAACAGTGGTTAAATATACAATATATTTGTGCTTCCGAGTATTTTATGGGTGGAAAGAGGGGTAGAATTGGGCAATAAAAGAACCCTTAACATACACTGTCATCACAAAGACAGTGAGCCCAAACCAAGATCAATGGTGTTTCACAGTTCACGTTCTCTGATAATACAGGTATAGAGCTTTCCTTCTCTCCACAAAATTCAGAAAAGGCCTATCCATCAGATAAGAGATGATAATGAATGGATCTTTGTCACCGGACAGCAGGAAGAGATGCCTGGCAAGAACAATAAACAGAGTGCTATCTGGTTGTCTCGGAGCTCAGAGACACACTGCAAGAATGAGCTGGACTTGGCCATCTTTGCTATGAGAATTATGAGCAAAGTAAGCATCCAGGCCACACACAGCCACAGCCCTTGTCAGCCAGTCCTATTGCATCTTCACCATATAACCCTGGAGGTCTATGTGAGACTGACTCTCAACAACTTGATACTCTCCGCCATTAGCCAGAAAATGCTATTTGTGAACATTTGTACACAAACACAACATTTGTAAACAAAACGGCGCATTTATAATCTATCCATACTTCACATTAAACAGGGGAACCACTTCCTCAAAACATTTAAGTTCAGTAAAACAATGTACTAGTAACAAACCAAAACTTACTTTGAAACAAGTTGTCATAACAACTCATTTGCAAGTTTCAATGACTTGGATAAATGCAGCATTTGTAGATTGTTTGCCAGTTCCAAAGCAACTGTCAGGCCTTGTGGCAATGGCAGCCAGCAGGGCACACGATGGGGTTAGCACTACCACACTGGCCTCACTCTGTGCGCCAACACAGCCCACACATAACCAACCTATGGAAGCAAGCAGAAACCCACAGATGCACACAAACACACACAACCATAAACGCTGCACAAATTATTCAAAGCCAGCAAGCAGACAAACACTGTCGGTGGTTATTGGGGGCACAGGGCTCTAGTATTCCACCAGTGACATCCATTAATGAGCTGTAGCATTCCAGCACTGCTGTAGCCCAGAATATCCTGCGCAGTTACAGTTAAAAGAGCCTTTTGTCCTTTGTTAAGATGCTCACAAAGTACATGCTGGAGACATGTAAAATTAATGACTTTACGGTTGTGCACAGAGAGCAAGAAGAGGGTCAAGATAAAAACTGTCATGACTGTCTGATCATAAAGAATGTCCTTCTCTTAAAAAGATCAGAAACCAACAAATGAGCACACACACTTAACTCCACCTTATTCCTAAATGTAACAAATATTGTCTAACTGTTTTTCAATGAATGTGAAAGTGATTTAAAGAAAAATGAGGTGAAGTACATGCTGAGGGCAAAAAAAAATAAAAATGTGAATCTTCAGCTTTTTAATCGGGCTGCAGAGCCGCTTCCTGCCAGCCTTCAACAAGTAGCCAGGAGAGCCGGCTGCCGGGCAGCCGCCCAGCCTGGTGCCAAGGGGGGGGTGTGGCTGGCTTCTGGCCCACTATCGCAGCCTCTCATCTGGACTGCTATAGACAAGCTGATGTGAGATGGGGCAGGGCAGCTCCCATCCAGGCACCCAGAGGCCACCCTGAACTAAACTGAATTTAAAAAGTGAATAAAGTTAAAGGAATATCGTGTGTTTTGTCTGCTTAACAGCACCATATGTTTCGTGAATTCAGGTCAAATGTCTCACTGTTTTTTTTTTTTACTATAAATACATATAATGGAGTTGAAACTAAATGGTCTCCTAAACAAATTAGTCGCACATCAAGTGTGTAGTCAGATAAACCGCAATTATCCTATTAAAATTGAGGTGATAAGAAGGGGTTTGTTTACAGACAAATTATTCCATAAGTTTATGCAGACACTGTGACCTCATGGAGCAGAAGATGACAGAAATGACAATGCAGAATCAAAAATACCACAAGTCAGTCTCCCACCTTCTTTGAAATTGGTTTCTCTCCCATTTGAAATGTATATTTGCAGAATATTCCTCAGGGCTCAACTCTGGCAAATAAATATTGTGCAAGGTGACAATGGAGGCACATCATTAAACAGCACAGAATGCTCATGTGCTGGCTGTGGTGTCATCAGCCGTCATGTCAGGCGTATGCCAGCCCTTAGCAGCATACCACCCAGAATCTGCCGGTTTGGGGGCAGGGAAGAAAGTGCTCAGCTTGGCTGCGATGTAAATAAAATAAGACCACATAAATTTGTTCACACTTCATAAAGCACATGCCTTATGGCAGTGCTCCAAACTGTGCAGTTGTGTTGCCACCCTGGTAGATGGATGTACAGTGGAGCAGGGGGTATGAGTAACAATGTGCCCCCATGGCTCTCTGCTACTCTTCTGAGGGACGCATGGGAGCCAGGGCACTTTCAGCACAGAAAAGACACAGTGCTCCATTCTTTTAAATACTTATATTCACATTTATTAATTTGGCAGACGCTTTGTCCAGATTACACGCATAGAGCTGCCAAGGTACAAGAACGGCTAGTCTAAGTTTGGTCAGTGATCGGCTAGTGCACCTTTATAAAATGTAACGCCGGGCACCGGGGAGAAATTCAGACCTTCACTATTTGAAATTTAAGCGTTGCTACTGAATCATACATATTAACATTGATGAAGGCTACTGATGGATGGATATGTAAGGTCTGAAAGATGAATGGAGAATACATCTTCGACCGCTAAGATAACCAAAAACCATATCCTGTTCCAGACTACCTTAGACACTCATAGAGCATTAGCTTCTTGTCTTCACGCTGGAACATGACCAGCTCTCTAAACCACTTGATGGGCCACATTTTGCCTCTGAAAAGGCTTGTCCCACGAAAGAGAGTCAAATGCTTCCAGGAGACCTACTCTGACAAGGACACATTTGTCATGGCCGAGAATGCTGCAGCTCTCACAGTTAGGTACGGTAGGGCCACTACAGAGGCAAACTTCCACGACTGCCAATTCATCTTCAGGAGTGAGAAGCAGTCAGGTCAATTGTGGAACCAAGCTAATTTTGACATAGCTTTTCTTCTTACTAGCCTCTGCAGTACTGTTAATGAGCAGGTGGTAGTAATTAAGCAGCACAAACAAGATACCTTGCTTATTTTATTGGAAAAAAAAAACACAGATCTATCAACTCTGTATGCCATAGGGCCACTATACTAGATCTCTCTGAAGATAAAACAATGTGCTCTCATTATGATGAACCCAGCATTTAATGTATTGAGGGCTCACACTGCTGGCAAGCGCATACTTGACATGAGGCCCGGCTGTCGATAACTAATTCTTAGCATTTCCTGCTAACTTAATAAGCAGAGAAGTGGAAATAATGCCGCTAGGGCAGGACAGTGACAAACTTTCACGGCACACTTAACTGACAACTCAAAAGGCAATACTTTAAGAACCCACACGGTTAACCTGTCATGGCTTTGTGCATGCTGTTTTTTTTTTTTTAAAAAAGGCCCCCCCCCCCCCAATTTATGTGTATGACCGAATCGTACTGCCCAGCTGCAAGGGCCCTTTCCTGCACTGCCCAGCAGGACGCCTGAAAATGGCGTGTGAACGGTTTGGTCGCCTCCAGCTCAATGGGAAAGATGAACAATGGTCCCTGCCAGGCGGGTACCCAGAACAATTCGTCTCTCCCCACACTGACTTTCTCTTTCGCTTCCTCCAGCTACCCCCACTGCACCATACTCAGTCTTGCTTTGCCAAAAGCAACACAACAAACAAAATAAAATGAAGGGAAGGAAACAACAGGAAAAGAAATAACACATTTCTGCGGGTTCTCAGGACCTGCTTGACCTTCCTGTTGCCCATCAAAAGGTGGTTAAATCTGCCCGGTTTTCTTTCTGCCCTGCTCCACAACACATGCTGAGCCTCCACAGCCAGCAGCCTTGATGAATGGTAATGTCAGAATAAGCAATCTTGTAGAAACGATTCAATCATTTCCTGAGGAAAATGATAAAACTACAGCTTGCGTCCTGGTGCCATCCTAGTTATTTTATTTAACTGAACCACCATCACTGCAGCTGCTGCAGCAAATACCATGCTTCTAATCAGTACGTAAACTGTGCTTTACGGATTGGATATAAAGCATTCTCAGGAAAAGCTTAAAAGTTTACATAGTTCTTGCCAATTGGAGACAACAGCACACCAATCAGACAAAATACCAAGCAGAAAAGTACTTACAAGTAAAACGTCTTTCATTTCAAATATGATTTTCTCATAGAATCACACCTAATTTTACAGTCTGCATAACAAAGGTGAAAATTGCTAAGTGACAATATTTTAAAGGAACACCACTTTCCCTCTGATAGCCGTTTCCTACAACGATAATGGACTTTCAAAACTAACCTCTACAACGAAATAAGCTTGACAAAACCACAGAAAAACACTTGCAGTTCCCACAGTATTTCACCTGTCAGACAGTAACAAAAAAATCCTCACGAGCTGGGGTTTACCTCCTGCTAGGCCAGGACCAATAGAGACATTGTTACCTCACTTTATAAAGACACAGTATACCCCCCCCCCCCACTGTCACTCTATGCAGAGCACCCAGAGAAACTAAACATCCTTTCTAAGAAGGAGAAAGTGAGGCTGCCATTGCAATTCAGCAAGAGAGTATGTTCAGGTATATCCACAGATTTGTCAGTATACAATGACAAAAATCTTCAGATTCAGCTGATGTCAACTATAAAGAAAACTTCTCATTACTGACCACAGTGTATCCAAACCGTACATCCATTCTAAGTAACAACACGTACAAGACAAGACACTGCAGGGCTGCGCGGTCAGGACCCAAGGCTGGATAAAAATCTGTCAACCTCAAACTGTAGACCACCAAGATGTTAGTGAAATGCCAGGCATTGCAAGGCCCAAAATCCAATGCAAAAACAAACCTCCAATAATTCATGGACAGAACCGCATGTGGAGGTAAGGACCACAATAGTTCCAACACTTCCCACACAAGCAGTCATGCAGGATGAGGATGAAAGCCCAGTTCTCACACACAGACAGCTCCGCTGTCTTCTAAAATAGGGTGCATGATATACTTGTCCATTGTTCATTTCTGAAAATTAGTATCATGACTGAATATTTTTCTCCACTGAAGCTTTTTCAGTGTGCACGCGTACTCCACGTACCCAATAGCCTGAAACTATCATTGCATTTAAAAATAAACTACAGGTATTTCATAGCCAATATTACAGCAAGTAATACTTTTTAATCTGAATACTTCCAGAAAACACTAAAATCCCAACAACAAAAAAAAATCCCAAGAAATAATTCAGTTGTTAAAGTGGACATTTATATTCTACACTAAATTTCATGGAGTTCATTTGATTTAAGTCTGTGCTATTAAACATGTTGTTATCTGTTTAATAACTGATAACGAATGAATAAAGTAAAGAATCATTGAAATCATTTATTAAAAAATCATTGGTGTGTCTGTGATTCTGTATTGTGAGCTTTGCGGCTCCCTTGCAGAACAGAGTAGACCACTGTAATTTATGTAACAACTTCAAAAAAGGTAATCTGATGAAGTTAAGCTGGCTGGAAGCGACTCTGGAAATTAAATTCATTCATGACGCCTGTTTCACATCAGATATTACAGCTGGGTGTTCAGACCATATCCATCCACAATTTAGCATTCTCCAAATAGAGACTCACATTCATTACTACCATCAATTATTACAGCCATAAACACACACACACACACACACACATTATTACTGTCAATGTACAAGCAGCTATCAAAACAAGCTCTCCCACTATAAAGACATAGCAACAGACCTATACAAAATTTCAATGGCTTCTTTTTTGAAAATGTGATTTGGAGAAAAATTAAAAAATCAAAGCACGAAAACTCACAAATCTTCGATGTGAAGCTCTTAGTCACATCTGGTAGTATAATTTTTCAAAGGACAAAAAAAAGATGGAACAAATTTAATTCATATAGGAAATTTTCTTTGCTATGACTGGAAAGTTATACCATTTTAGTAACAATTTTGGACAATAAAATAATGTCAAACTTGAGAATTACTTTATGATATTCTTTGCATTTTGTATAAATTAAGATCAAAACAAAATATACACATTAATTATAGCATTCAAATTCTCATGACTCTAATGGTTAATAAATATTAGACCTTCAAAAAGCTTTTAGCAGAATGAATTTATCTGTAGAGTGAATGGAGATGCCCAGAGTCATAAATTATGGTCTCATGGGAAAAAAACAGTTAATACATAAAACATCAGTAGGTAGAGACAAAGCAGAAGATGATGAAATCCTACTTTTAGACATAATACAGACATATAAAATTTTGCTTGATGTGTTTGTGAATAATTTCACTTGGTAAATCTGTCTTTAAGTTTTGCATAGCAGCAAATTCCATAACAACAAATCCCAAATAAGCATCACTTACTTGTTTTACATCATAACAGGCCTGTCAGCATCTTTGCATATGCACAGCATGCTCAAATGGGCACATTCAAAAATATTTTGCTTATATCAATCAAATCAAGTTTAATTGCTGGCCTGTTTAAATGAAGGTACTGACAAAGAGAACTGTCAATACTCCACATTAAAAAGAGCGAAATACTCATTTGTATCAAAGTTTAAAAAGAAAGTAAATAATGGTCCAGATGACTACAAAATTTTAAGTGACATGACCTTCTGCTCTGACCTTCAGCACAAGGCCCCCAAAGAAAGAAGGGAGCAGCAGGCAGCTCCCTGACAGCAAGGTCCATGTCGGAATATTCCATGTCTCGATTAGAGCCAGATAAGAGAAGAACACTCCCCTTCAGAAAAGGAAATGGTTCAAAGAGGAGTAGCAAGAAACCTGTCCAGTGGAAGTGGCTGCCTATCATGGCATTCTGTGCAGAGAAATCTATAACATATATTGATGTCCGACCTCTGTCCTCACAGTTATTCCAGCGGATGAGAATGACCTTATGTTGACAATATACATTACTTTAAAGCAACCATTACAGCTTACGCCTCTAGAGTGAACAAGCAATTATTGATTAACTTATAACTTCAGAATTAATAATTGTACAGCACTTTCCAAAAAAAGCTATTGAACAAGAATAACCCGATTTTACTTGCTATGCACACAATTTTCTAGCTTTTTCATCATTTGAACAAGTAATCTGAAGTGAAAAGCATTAATAGACTAAAGTAAACCTGAAAAACTGGCAGGTGTTTTCCAAAAACAGTTATTCCATATGCAGACATTCCAATTCAAGACAGAGGCTAAACCTTTCATATGAAAATGTAAAAAACACTGTATTGTAATAGATGCTAGCTCACAGAAAGTTTTACTGCCCGTAAAACATAATTTTGCATTTCCTATGTTTGAGTGAAAGCGTTGGCTGAAATGGTTCAAAGCAGTGGCCCATGAAAATCAGCAGAATTTGTACACAGGTCATTAATTTCACTATGGTCAAATCCTAGCTTGTCCAGATCCAACTCCCCACTGCCCCAACCATCACCAGGTCCAAAAGTACAAACTTGCATCTGAATACATGCATCTGCTGATCAAACAAACCATACTAAAATTAATAATTTAAAAATAGAGGGGAAAAAAGGACTAAGTGTGACAGACTGCAAACAGAGATTTAGGTAATGCTTTCTTGTCTAGCCAGCTTTTATTATTGACTGAAGTTTTGGTCTTTGAATGCAATGAGCACCTGGATTTGGCAAAGCATTTTGTCATTTCCATAACTAAAATCTCCTAATGCAAGACGCATGCCGTCACAGTACAAAACCATAAACATTTAAATGTTACCCGCTATCAGCATATTCTATTCGTCAGAGATACCAGCACAGCTCTTCAGAGGAAAGGACATGACAGATGGGATTTACAGAATGTTGACAAACATTGCCACAGGCTTCATCATGCAGCATGAACACTAATGTTCAGGAAAACACACCCCCACACACAGAAACACACATACATACAAACTATAAAGTAAAATTGTAAGTGGTGCCAAAAAATTGGATGTTGACAGATTTTGTCCACACAAGAAAATTTAAAAGGCTCTGAATCATCCTAGGGTGAATAAATGTAAATTGCCATCTCTAAGCACAAACGTTTATAGTTAGCAGAGGTAGAAATATTATAGAATTGTAGAATATCCTGAATAGTCAGATAAGACCTAGTTGTAGTACCAAAGTGTATATATACAAAGCCAGGTAAGTTTTAGTTTAAACTAGATTTCATGGTGTCGGAAAAACTACAGCATTGTATTCCTTGGACAGTACCACCCATATAATCTGTACTTGCTCCACTCTCACCAACTTGTACAATTTCTAGGAGTACTGGTTGGATCGCCTGCAAATGCAAATAAATGTGTTAATAAATGCTGTGAGTTCTCTCTCTCTCTCTCTCTCTCTCTCTCTCTCTCTCTCTCTCTCTCTCTCTCTCTCACACACACATACATATATATATATATATTTTTTTTGTTTTCTGTTTATTTCTCTTTTGTGTCATGAATATAATTTTTCTGTGACATAACAGTAAGAATTGCAACAGATACACTAATGGTTTACACAGAGGTCTGGAGTAGCCACACGCTTTTTTGTGAATATGATGTATACATAACTCATTAATTTTTATTTGGCGCTTTTATCCAATAAGACTTACAGTAGAGGGAAGAGGTACAATTTTTTATGTGCTTCCTGAAGTCTTTGTTGTAAGCAAAATACTCTATGTGTAGAGCTAAAGGAGCCATACTGACACTATCCTAAAAACATGCTGCAGTTGAACATGGTCACAAAATACTAAAACAAATCAAGCTCACAAAATCCCTAACATGCACACAGTTTACTTTTATTGTGCTTTCAGCCTTTAAGCTTTCAAGTTCTCTAGTAAATTTAAAATGTTTTGCTAAAAATATATATATATTAAAATTGTAAGAATGCATTATACAGCTCCCAATCCAACTGGATGTTATTCTGCTAGATTTGCCACTTGTTTACATAAAGCTTCAATTAATTCTATGGTGGAATTTAGACATTTTGGTCATCTAAATGGATATAACTCCGAGGCCATATATTTACAATAACGTATAATATTTATCCCATTACAAATGTATTCTCCTGTATTTTAAATGGATAAAAACTATTTAGCTACCATTTACATTTACAAAACATTGTCATAGTAAGAAAACATACATAGTTTCCTTTGTTGTTTTGCTAGTGTCTTTAAATTCTAACTCCTGTCGATCCAAGAATTAAAATTGCATTAATCAGCCTTTTTCAGAATCTCATGATTTTTCCCTACTGTGTCATTTTCCTAGGGGGGGTCGCATCCCATATTGGTTGAAAACGGAACACATTTTGATATGGGGTGATCACATCATATATGGGATGCACGCAAACCATGCGTGCTAATCCTCACATTTACAAGGACACTTAATTGCATAACTCTACCGACATGTTCCTTTTGTAAAAAAAGGAAAAATAATGAATGTTCCTATTTACAGTACATATACAGGATTAGCTCCAAATCAACAAGAACAGCATTTAAAAAAGTATTTTTAACTCTTGTCCACAACACAAGGAATATTAGCAAACAAATGACTAATCTTATTTGATGACTGAACTCATGTTATGAATAGTTAAATGTCGTTAATTGCTCTCCTTTTTAGAGAGATTCAGAAACCCATGCATACATATATACGCAGTTGACAGCAAAGCTTGGGTCCGAGTGCATGGTAAAGCCAGTTAACTAGTGACCCTGGGGCACATTGTGTGATAAATTTAGTCGAATACACAGTCTAAAGAAAATACTTGAACAAGTCTACCTTACACATTTGGCCCACCTAATGTGACACAATAAAATTCCCTCACAATTAATTTCGGCGAGTTCTTTGCAGTTCCAATTTTGTTGCCCAGTTGCAACAGTGGGGTAATTTTGAATCTAATCAAATGTAAAATTCTAGGTACAGATTTTCATCATGTTTTTTTGAAGTGGTAATAAGATTCATCAAAGATCGAATAGAGTAAATAGTACCAAGAAGATCAGTCCTGTTCACAAGGATAAGCTGTTAATCATCTCATCCTTCTCTTTGCTTTTACTAAGTTCCATTGCTTCAGCTTTGGTGCAAGTTGGCTCAAAAGTTGTCCAAACTGTCATTTATGCAATGTGCTTGCAAAGTTTGGAAAAGATTGGCCAAACAACTTTTGAGTTATCATGCTGAAAATATCAAGTGTCTGAGCTGGTCTTTTTCTTCCTATCACTATGCAGCACAGCTTCAATTTTGCTGCGATTTTGCTCAGGTCTAAAGCTTCACCCTAACTACATATCTGCAAAGGCTGAAGATGTGTCAAATACTTTTTTAGGTTTTCATGCTAATGGGATCAAATATCTGAAATTGTTTTTCTATCACTATGTGGCATTATGGGGCAATCTGTCTCAAAATTTGATCGCTTCCAATGTGTCACCCATACAATGTGCCTGCAAATTTTGAAAAAGGTCCGCATAATACTTTTGAAGTTACTGTGTACACAAGACCAAGTGTCTTCTACAGCTGCCATTTCCTTCATTTGCTGCCACGCAGCGCTGCTGCTTCATTTTTGGGGCAATTTGTCTGAAAATGAAGCCAGGTGTAGATCTTCATTCATATAATCATTCTGTGAAGCAGTAATAAGATCCACCAAATACTTTGACTTGTCACATTTACAAGTTCAAATGTCACCTGCCTTCACCCATCCCTTTGCTGCCACTTGGCGGCGTTGCTTCAATTTTAAAAATTTAAAAGTCTCAAAATTTAAAGTTCCATTTCAGCACCCATACAATGCAATGCAAAGTTTGAAAAAGAGCCATCATAACCCATTTTGAGTCATCGTCTTGCATACCAAAGACCGGTGAATACAATGATGTTCTGTATTACAGAACACAGTAAAATGGGATACCAGTCATACACAAAGACCTTTTTCCAATTATAACAAAAATAGTGTTCAGCTTTAAAATGAATATATCTGTACAAGTAGACAAAGTTAAAACATATTGTTTCTTTGCTGTGCATAGAGCATATGGAGCGTTAACCAGTCAATGATGATGATGATGATGATGTATTCTGAGCCAGTAGCTCTTTCTGCTGCAACCCCACAGCCATCATAGCTATTCATGGTCATGCTACCCCCCTCAGAGGTGTCACCTGATTCCTGCGGTGTAATGAGGACTTTCCTCTCATTTTTCACAAGGGTGGTCTCTCTAGGACAATGCAGGTCCCACCAGCATGTGCAAGGCAAACAACCATCAAGCCAGGAGCACACACATTATTTAAGAGCGTCTTACGAGGTAACAAAATTATAAAAACAAATTGTAAAGACAGTGCGGAGCTAGGCCTATGCACTGAAAAATAGTTCATTTTTAGTGCTTCTCAATTGAATTTTACTACACAGGATATTAAAACAATAAAGACTTCAAAGAATGATAATGTCATAAAATAATAAAGACTACTAATTCCATCAAATATAATGTTCCTTAAACTAACCAACTTATATTCAATAAATAAAAGGACATAGAAGAGTTTTACCGCAATAAAGTTGTTATAGTCTATGCTCTGCCTATCAATATTAACAGAAATACATGCTGTACTGTGCCGCTCAGTCATCCAGGGGAGATAAATGGTGGCCTTCACTTCTAACCAATTTCCGAAAAATTAAAAGACGCCTTTGTCCAGGGCCAGCCTGTCCCATCCATCGCACAGCGTTATCGGTTTGATTAATTAAGTAGTCACTGCTCCATTGGGATACAAACAGTGCCTACTTCTGTCCCATTTCAGTTTGCCCCCTGTCCCAGCGTGAAGCCTGAAAGGCCCAATTTGTGTGTTCCTGGACAATTCGGCAATAGGGGGGTAAAGTTAAAAAGCATCTAATAGAGGGCAGATCTCAAATTGAACGCCACATGTATCTGCATACCCTATGCCATCGCCTGACGCGCACCTGCCCAGAAATGTAACTACAGAGTCATGGTGACGCAGACTGCAACAACCACAATTGGTCCGCTTGGTAGCATCACATATTTTCTCATGCATTTCTGGCTTCAAATTTTGACAGCAATTACACAGCAACGCACACACACCTACACAAATGTTCCTATTGTTTTTATATTTATACTTAATTTACACTTTTATTTATACTTATTTTAACATTTCTACAACAGCATAGGGTACTTGCTTAGGCTGCAGCGTAAGCTCTGCCTAGTCTATTTAATCTGAACTTTAATCAGTCCCACCAGGTCCTCTGCACACCAGCATTCCACGCAAAATAGTGCACCAGAAAAGCTAAGATCAATACTGCTTTAAGCACAAGATGGATAAACCTGTACATCATATTGAAGTGCATTGACAGAGCTAAATGAATATTTACGTTTCATGACTGTTGATTGATTGTTCATTGCCTTGATTTACGGACGATGACTTGCAGTTTGTGCATGTTAAATAACCGTTTTTATTGCTTTCTTGAGTATATCTATATTACAATATGGTCTTTTTTTATTTGGGCTAATCAAAATTCATTTTGGCTACCAAAATCTGAAGAATTCTTGCCCAAAGCACTATTAAGGAATTTAGAAATTTAGCAAACCCTGATTACAACTAGAGGTTGACCGATCTATGAACCAGGAAGGGAAAAAAAAAATTGGGCTGTTTTTATGCATTTTATAGCAGTCGGCATCGGACTACATGGCCGATATAGTGATGGTTACGTACAGCCACTTGGGAAATTTTATTGTGTCACATTAGGTGGGCCACTGCTGTGGTCCGGTGTATCAGCACCTACAGTAGTTAACCTGTGGTGACGACCAAAGTTAAGAGTTCTAAATTCGTTCTGCTTACAACAGTTTCACTTGATGAATAGCATCACCACAAAGACTAAACGACCACAATATTTAAACATACCGTTGCTTTTGTGAGGAATTGCATCATGAAACACCTTGCGATTAATATCCATCCAGCCATTTTCCAGAACCGCTTATTCCATTTCGGGTCACGGGGGCGATTAATATTTAAAGTTAAATTAGTTATTTTTTTTATTTTCCATTACTTTTGAAATGTTGCATGTCCTTGTTTAAAGTTTGATTAATATTTAGAGTTAAATGAGGTTTTGTATGTCACTAATGTTAAATAAATATTTGAAGTTAAGCAGTTGTTAATCATTTGTTATTTTTCTACTTTTAAAAATTCTGGCTAATATTGACCATCGCCCCACCCAAAAGAAAAAATCAGCATCGGCCACTGAAAAACCCATAGTCGACCACTAATAACAACCTAAAAATAATTTCAAATAGAGGAGTGTTCATAAAATGCTTCCCTGGGTCAATGGTAATTAAAAGGATTTTACAGGGGCAGAAATTAAACCGTAATCATGCAAACCAGTTATCAAATAAAAAGCATTTGCTTATTTCTGATTATTAACTTCTCCAAATTATCCTCATTTGGCTAGTGTACTCAGCACCAAAAATGGATTGAACTGGGAATGAACTGGCAGGCTCACCTAAAAACCATAACAGCTGATCTCATCAACTATTATATTTCAAGAACCTAAGAAAAGCACCTGAATTATGGTCACCAGGGAACAAGAAGAAAACAAAACAATAAAAAAGAGCAGTAATTCAGTTCAGAGTTCAATACAAGTAATCAAAATGAAAGAGCGGCCATTAATAGAAGCCATTTCTGGGTAAAAGCGAGGAATCAGCCGTACTACTGGAAGCACTTTTCCACTTGGCCAGTCAGACTCCTAGGGTTCACATTTGTGAAGGCTGCCATTGATTTGCACGACTGATGAGTGAGCTCAGAGCCTTCAACACAATCCCCTACAGTGAGACGATTCTCCCACAATGCCCAGGAGTGGGGGCTGGGTAGGGCTAGGCTAAACAAAAGCACTTTGCCAAACTGTGTAATCTGTGATGTTGAAGAGCTTTTCATTCTCCCTCTGCCGTACCCCACACCCCAACTCAAAAAAGCCAAGCCCAGGAAATGGTAATGATTTAAGGATTTCAAGGCAGGAGGGAAAAATAGTTTCTTGGTCATTTCTACTGTCCCAGAAAGGCATCAAGGCAAAGGCATGGAGCACCTTTTAAAAGAAGCACACTAAAGCTAAGCCTCTATCATGCTGACAACATGCTCTCAGAAAAACTCATGGTGGGGCATTCCTTTCAGTTTGAGTTTGTGCTTTCATACAGGAACAGTACATGCAATAATTCTTGTGACAAATACCTCTCGTGCTTCCTTAAAGCTTTAATATTAGTGTTTGTGCTCTTTTTCAAATTCCAAAAATTTGTATTATGTCACAAAGACAATATGTTTCCAACAGAAAACTCAACAGGTAGAGAACAACAATATACAGCTCAGACCGTAAGTTTACATTCATCTTGGCTAACACCTTTCAAACTCTAATCCTCCCAAGTTTAAACATTTTATGTTACTGAACAATTCATATATTACACAAATTAGAGTATATACTTATTTCCATAAGATTTTTATTTAAAATAACAGTAAAGAGACTTCAGCTTTTAGTGACTATGTCAGATTTACCATGGGTCGAAAGTTTACATACACCAAATTGACTATTTTAACAATATTGATGACTCCAGAAATTGATGTGATTACTTATAGAAGCTTTGGATTGGCTACTTGTCATTACTAGGGGTTAATTGGGACATATTTGGTTGTATTTAAGGGCCTACCTTTGCGGCTTGGGCCTTCCTGTGGTTAAGACAATGGGGAAATCAAAATCACTAAGCCAAGACCTTAGGTGAAAAATTGTGGATTTCCACAAGTCAGGTTCCTTGGGACCATACAGAATTTAGTTCAGGTTGGAGGCATCAGAAACAAATGTTTCATCATCTACCATTAAGAGAGCACTTGATCACCATGGCCTACTAGATTTTCAATAAAGACAGAAGCCATTACCCCAAAATCATCATAAAAAAGCTAGACTACAGTTTGTGGCTGATCACCTGGACAAAGATGTAGCCTTTTGGAGGTAAGTTCTCAGGTCAGATGAAACAAAATTTAAGCTGTTTGGTTACAATGATTAATGCTATGTATTGAGATTGAAGGGTTTAGCTCTTAATCCAAAGAACACCATCCCAACTAGGCCTGGGTACCGAGCTTCAATACTTTTATGACATCAAGCGAATTGCTTAGATTCCAAGCACGGGAAAATTTCTTGTCATTCGGTACCAAATTTCGATGTGGGAGTAAATCTCATTTGTGGCAGAGAACCAATAAGCATGCAGTACACTTGTACCAGGATCTAATCTGGTGATTTGAAACATTACACAAATGTCGTAGAGGTATGCAGGAAAAACACCATGTTATGTCCAGAGAAGGGGCATAACGGGTGTTAGGACCCGGTCTCAGAGACTTAGCTAACAGGTCTAAGTACACACAACCAAGAATGCGCTGATATTAAACATGCATTCTGCTGGAAGATCTTCCGTAAAATTTGCCCAGTATGATACATGTTTTGTCATGATCAGTAGGCTGGTTTTAGTGATAACACTATGTAACAAATTTTTATTTTTATTTTCTTCCTGGGTACAAAGTGTGTTTTCCTAACCCGTTATGCCTAAAACAAACAGAAAATAGCTATTGTTCCACAAAAACT
>JAAGVU020000083.1:147367-178346 GCA_011763525.2 Mormyrus iriodes | reverse complement strand
TCTTGCCTCTGGCCACAACCTGCTCTTTAGTCTTTCTGATATTGAGCTGCAGGTAGTTTTTCTGATGCCACCCAAAAAAAAGACACATGGGATAGGGCCAGAAGGGCACCGACCCTGACAGAAAGACAATTGAAATGATATATGCTATGAATATTTTATCATCCACACAAGTTCCATACTGGATTGGGATAACAATATGGAGAGAATGTGCAAGGAAGAGCAGAGTAGGCTGTTTTACTTAAGAAAACTATAGTCCTGGGTTTACAGTAAACTGGCAAACAAGTCTTACAAGTGCATCAAGTGCTTTTTGCTGCTGTTTACTGAGGGCAATATCAAGCTGAAGGAAGCTAGGAGACTGTCAAAACTTTCAAAGAATGCTAGCTTTGTTAGCACACCTTGGGAAAAAGGGAAGAGCGGTTCTGCACTTGAGGCCCAACTTCGTGTATGGTTTTGAACCAATAAAGGACCCGATTTGCCACATAGCTTCGAGCCACGTGACCAACCCTAATCCCCCCACCCCTAGAAAATTGTATCATCATAGACCCAGAGAGGTGGGGGGTGGCCTCCTTTATTTCTTAAAGTAGCAACTTTAGTTAGATGGATAATTTGATCGACAAACACATAGATCTCCAGTTAGCCAAACAGAATGACATGGTGAGGAAAAACCATAATATTCTGATAAGGCTGATTAATGCAATTTAATTCTTGGGTCCTCAGATATAGGCTCAGAGATGTACACATATATTATATTTACCATGAGCAGTATTAAGAATTAGATGACCATAACACCTAACTTCTACCATAGAATTAATTGAAGCTTTGTTTGGACAATTGCCAGGTCTAGTAGAATAAGGGCGAGTTGGATTTGGAGATATAAACTATATGGACAAAAGTATTGGAACACATGGCCATTACACTTAAAGTAACTTTTATGACATCCCATTCTAAATCCATAGGCATCAATATGGAGCTGGTCCCCTCTTTGCAGCTTTAACAACTGCCACTCTTCTGGGAAGGCTTTCCACAAGTTTACGAAGCATGTCTGTGGGAATTTTTGCACATTCATTCAGAAGAGCATTTTTGATGTCAGACACTGATTTTGGACGAGAAGGCCTAGCTCAGAATCTCCATTCTATCCCAAAGGTGTCTCACCCAACCATGCCTGTATGGACCTTGCTTTGTGCACTGGGGCACAGTCATGCTGGAACAGAAAAGGGCCTTCCCCAAACTGTTCCCATAAAGTTTGAAGCATAGAATAGTCCAAAATGTCTTGGCATGCTGAAGAAGAGTTCACTGGAAGGGGCCTAGCCCATCCCTTGAAAAACAACGACATGACATCCCTCCTCCACCAAACTTTAAAGTTGGCACAATGCAGTCAGGCAAGTAATGTTCTCCTAACATCTGCCAAATCCAGACTCATCCATCAGACAGAGAAATGTGATTCATCACTCCGCACACAGAGTTCAGTGGCAGTGTGCTTTACACCACTCCATCTGATGTTTGGCAATGATGATGTGAGGCTTGCATGCAGCTGCTCAGCCATGGAAGCCCATTCTATGAAGCTCCCGGCGCACAGTTTTCATGCTGGGGTTAGTGCCAGAGGACGTTTGGAACTCTGCAGTTATTGAGTCAACAGAGTGTTGGAAACTTCACACTATACGTCTCAGCACTCGGCGACCCCATTCTGTTACCTTATGTGGTCTGCCACTTTGTGGCTGAGTTTCTGTTGTTCGTAAAGGCTTCCACTTTGCAGTAATCCCACTTACAGTTTACAGTTGAATATCTAGAAGGGAACACATTTCACAGACATTATTGCAGAGGTAGCAGCCTATGACAGTACCACGCTTGAATTTACTCGCACTCAAGCTCTTCAGAATGACTCATTCTTTCACAACTGTTTGTAAGCCCGACTGCATAACTAGGTATTTATATACCTGTAGCAATGGGTCTGAATGAAACACCTGAATTCAATGATTATGTGGTGTGTCCCAATACTTTTGTCCATATAGTGTATTATGTATTATTAAAAGATTGGCGCTTACTACCATATAACCCATAGTATCCACATACTTACCTACAGTTTCTGACTTTTTGGTCATGTAATCTATTGTGTGCATCATTTAGTGCATCGTGCCAGTGGGAAAAAAAACTGTGGCCCCTCCATTAGTGTATCCGTATAATTTGTATTACAGATCTTACGGATATGTCAAGAAAAAAGTTAATCACATTGCAGAAATAAATAGAATAAAAATATTTAAACATATAAAAATATGAATAATATAAATGACATTTTCAGACATGGACATTGAAACATACACAAAGGAAAACAAGTAACCACCTATTTGGTGGGGAAAGATTCTGCAAATCATCAAATAAGTACAATGTACAATAAATCAATGCCACAGCAGAGAAAGTATGAGGGTTGGGCGTGGACTTAGCTATCCCACCACGTCAAAAAAGCCTTAGCTACAGAAACGCCAACAAGAGATTAAGACACCTTAGTACTGGGAAGACATGAATCTTCTTTTTAAGAAGAAGTATGATGCTTGGAATCAGTGAAACCTGAAGCACACAGTCTGGTCAGAAAAGACTTAATACAGGGGAAATGCTGCTGTACTCAGGACATGAGGAGGATGCCCCACATACCTAAGGAGCAGCCTTGAATTTGAAATAAGCAGCACAGAGAGCACTCTTTGGATGGGAAGCCCATTTCCAGAGACCATCACAGCACCTTTTCAAATGAAGAAGAAGAAAATCTTTATGAACGTAGTGCGTTGTTATGCACCCACTAATGACAACGACAAAGGAGACAAGAAACAGTTCTATAGTAGACTGCAGTCTGTCTTGGAAAGTTACTCTGAGAATGGAAACAGGAAGGAATTGTACTCCATTACGAAGAAACTGGCTGGAAACCATAGCAAGTCAGACAGATAAGTGAAAGACACTGATGGGAGAGGAACAACAGTGGATTTGGAGGAAAGAACATTTTGATGAGTTGTTAAATAAACTAATGTCAGCAAACCCACCTAATGTACTATCAGCAGCAGAGGACCTACCTATAGACTGTATCATGCCAACCAGAGAGGAGATCCGAAAGGCAATGGGATAGCTGAAGAATGGCAAGGCATCAGGCCCAGACAACATAGCAGCAGAAGCCCTGAGGGCAGACATCGACATCATAGTGGAGATGCTCTTCCAACTGTTTGAGAAGATCTGAGAGGAAGGGCACAGGTGCCATCAGAATGGAAAGAAGGATATATCATCAAGTTACCAAAGAAAGGCGACCTCAGCAACTGTGCAAATTACTAAGGGATTACACTCCTGTCCATAACAGGGAAAGTGTTCAAAAGGATAATCCTGAAACAAATGAAGGACCAAGTGAATGCCCAACTAAAGCGGGCTTCCAAAAAGACAGATCCTGCACAGACCAGATTGCTACCCTAAGCATCATTGTTGAGTATTCATTGGAATGGAACCCTTCCCTCCACATCTGTTTTGTGGATTACAGAAAGGCTTTTGATAGCTTGGAGAGGAATACTCTCTGGAACATTCTCTAGCATTATGATGTGCCAGCCAAGATGGTCAACATCATCAGAAATTTATATGACAGGATGACCTGCAGAATTGTCCACGGAGAGCAGCTCACTCTTCTTGCTTGCTATTGATTAGATAATTAAGACATCAGTGGCACACACATGAACAGGAATACAATGGACATCCTTCACACAACTTGATGACCTGGACTTTGCAGATGACCTGGCACTATTGTCCCAAACCCTTCAGTAGATGCAGGAGAAAATTAATAGCTTGACAATCTCCTCGACTCAAGTAGGCTTGAACATCAACAAGGGGAAGACTAAGATCCTGAAGGTCCACACTACCACAGCTGACCCTATGAAGTTGGAAGGTGAGGCTCTGGAAGAGGGGTAAGCCATCATCTACCTGGGCAGTGTCGTCGAAAAGCTAGATGGAACCGATGCTGACATGACGGCATGAATAGGCAAAGCAAGGGTAGCATTCCTTCAACTGAAGAACATCTGGAACTTTAAGGAACTGACTCTACAAATCAAGGTCAGGCCGTTCAACTCCAACATCAAGTCAATTCTTTCATATGGAGCAGAGACCTGGAAGACAACAGTGACAATAACAAAGAAAGTGCAGACTTTCATTAACATCTGTCTGTGAAAGATCCTCTAGACCAGTTGGCCGAACATTATGAACAACTAGGACATATGGCAGAGAACCAACCAGCATCCTGCAGAAGACAATCCTGAGACAGCGCTGGAGTTGGATCGGCCACACATTCCAAAAACCAGCCTCAACTGTCACCAAGCAAGTGCTTACCTGGAATCCCCAAGGAATGAGAAACAGAGGACTGCTCAGAAATACATGGCACTGAGACCTTGAAGCAGACACCACAAGAATGGGATACACCTGGAATCAGCTGGAACAATAAGCCCAGGACCGAGATACCTGGAGATCCCTTGTTGGCAGCCTATGCCCCAGGAGGGGTAGTTGGTGAAGGAGCAGCAGCAATAAATCAATATGTGTGGTATCAAATTTCTATGTCACAGTTAGGACTACATGTCACTTAGGACCATTCAGGTAAAAACACATTTATTAACTACATTTACAGATTATCTGTCTAGTAGTTCTAGAAATTGCACAGGTTGGTCAGTGTGGGACGAGTACGTATGGGCAGAGCAAGTGAAGGAGTTGTCTGGATAATACAATGCTGTCGTTCTGACAGCCCCCCTTTCTGGTGATTCATATATTTATTTGGGGTGGGGTATTTTGCTGTATTTTTATTTTCATTATGCTGGATCTTAACATTGTCTTTTTGCAGCAAACAACAATAGTTACCTGAGAACGTGAAGAAGTGTTTTTACTGCACTGTTTTTTCCCTTCCCCTCAAAATCCTGATCACTTACAAAGGACATGCATCAGACTTACTTTCCATTCACCTCTTGGCTCTTAACATTTGCTGAAAAAAATTACAACAATTTTGGTAGCACTTTACTTGAGGGAGCACTAATAATGCAGTAGGTACATACTTATTTACACATTAATTAACCACTAACTAAGTGTAACCAGTTACTAAGTAGGTACAGTAGGTACTGATCCCATGTTTGTTCATTAATCAATCATGACTGTTCATGTATTTCATGCAGGAACTATATTTGTATATAGTGCCCCCCTTGTGCCCCCTCAAGTAAAGTGTTGCCACAATTTTCTATAATTCATTGAATTAAGGAACTGAAACTGAAGTATTGCAGAAAATATGGACAAACGATTCTTTTAGGGCTTCTGTAGCTTCTAAAATGCTACGTTTAGAGTAATTCATCGATGTTAAGAACGGGGACTCCCTACGTTCTCTTTGATTTTTACATTCAAAAATAACAATAACGCATCCTTCCTAATGCCAGAATGTTTATGTGAGAGAGGGGGAGTGGGGAGGGGGTAAAGTGGTAAAGCAGAAACAATCTGTTTCTAATTAGCATCTCCACCGCTGCTGCCAGGAGGCGTTTCTAATTTAGCCGTCGGTGTGTCACAGAGAAGCTGCAGTTAATGATTGCAAGCTGATGTCTCAGTCCATCTGGTCCCCAACAATGATGGACCAGTGCTCACCATGCACAATTACTGATTACAGGCAATGCACTTTAGAACAGCAACATTGACAAGCTGCTATACTTCTTAGTCCGTGAAGCATTGACTGCAAATTGCCTTTCCGTTTTTATGTACATGCACTGAAACGTGCCCGATTAAGCACTTTTAAGTAACGCACTGAAATTTTCTAACACTTAGTGTTTCATCAAATGATCTAGACACAACTGCAAGCCACTGATTCACCGTTATTTTCATATTGTTCACCAAAATCAATCTTTAATTGACTTAAAGTGCTTTCATTGACTCCTGTTCCTATACATTACCCAAGATATATGGGGAAAAGGATTTCAGTTAATAATTTGAATACGCCTCAGTCTCAGTAAATGAATCCAGTAGAAAACTGTAGTGCAGGGGCACTCAATTATTTTACTCGAATGATTCAAATTTCATCAGCCAAGAAGGGGGGGGGGTTCCCTCAGTAGATT
Organism: Mormyrus iriodes; assembly: GCA_011763525.2. Lineage (NCBI taxonomy): Eukaryota > Metazoa > Chordata > Actinopteri > Osteoglossiformes > Mormyridae > Mormyrus > Mormyrus iriodes. Next base: position 172,254 of record JAAGVU020000083.1, on the reverse strand, counting down.
TCACCAAGGCGGAGAAAAGGAACGATCTCACGGTCTGGGTTTCATTGTGTTTCGGTCCGGATATGAACCACAGTCCGCTTTTTAAGTCACCATGTCCTCGTAACTGTGCACGAGCTGCATGGAGCATGGTATTCTTCCCATAATCTGTGCCTGTGCATGCATATGTAGACGTGTGCTGTATGTTTGGAATTCAAGCGGTATGTGGTTTTTTAATATACCATTCAGTGTTTCTGGAAATCTGCATTTTTGTGAGGGATTGGAATAATTAAGTGATATCTTCACTCTACTCCCTAATGCGATTCAGTGTTTCACAGCTGAGTGTGATTCTTACTCTAATGAGGGATCATTCTAAAGCCTTACCAAGCGGTAATCTCCCTCCATATATTCTGGGGTCCGTCTAAAATATACCTTATAATACCCTTTCAGCTAGGAGAAATAGATGCGGTTCCGCAGTTTGGAGCAGTTCTTACCCAACTTTGCATAATATCTGTCCTTATTCTACGCTTGGTGAAATAAATTCTGTGCGTTTAATGAGGTCCCTGCCACCACACAAACACATGATAAACCGAATGCACTTTGAATTGATGTTTTGAATGAAACTAGGGTGCACTTATGACAACATTCTTCACAATATTTCTTAGTTAAGTCTATTTGAAATCGTTAATTAACTACTCGGATAATAAGCTAATCCTTCAGAAAGATCCTTCAGCCAATATGAAAAGTAAGTGACTGCTTAACAGTAAAGGGGGGTCATTTTGTAAGGCTTAATTTTACAAGGTAGTAAGTAGGTTATAAATATTTAATACACTGATCTGTAATTCAATGTCCTTACAAAAAACCTGCTATTTCTATAAATATAATGACTGACAGCACCTCCTTAACCATACATTTTTAAGTGAAACACTTAAAAATAACAATAGAATGTATGCGTCCCCAAACAGAGCAATATAATTTGTATTAAAGTGCCAGGTCACGAAAATGTACAAGTAGAAAATGAGATGATTAACTCTTGCGCAGGGTAACATGAAGGAGAATGTAACTATAAGCATGAATTATTTGTAAAAACAAGCAATGCCCCCAATATTTCCTCTAAACATGCTAAACAAACACCACACAGACGTTATTCCATCAAATAAGGAGGACCTGGCAGTTCATTAGTTCCTGAAACATCGTTTTATTCATACCACAAGGCCCACTCTGGATCTTTTATGTTGTGTATTAGCTGCCTTCCTGAACAAAGAAAAAAAAATGTTTGCGCACAGTTAATGCTCCTTAAACTCAGGCAGAGGGACTGCTGAAAGGAAGGGAAGGGTGGATTAGCCAGATCACACCATGGTGAAGATAATCACTATGTGTATCAACCTCAGAGACAACAGCAACTGTCAGTATTTCAACTGTTTATTTTATCTTTAACAACACTAACAACTCTGAAGTCAATCTTCTTAGATAACATAATATTCTACAGATGGATCTCTGTCCTGCTCAAGCGCTATGCGCCAGATAAAATAAATCCTCATCTGGCAAGGTAGTGGGAGACAAATACCATTGAATCATGTATCAGCGGGATACAGTACAGCTATAATGGGTCCTTTAACAGATGAATGGGCACTGAGGAGTTGTTCTTCTTAAACTGCATCAATTCTATGAACAGCAGCTCCCCACTGGGTCTTCTGAGGCTTTCTGCAGCCAGTAAAATGAAAACAGCCTGATCGATGTCCTAACTTTACTGCATTGCACTCCAGGAGATACTAAAACATTTGCAGAATACCTCCTGTGTTTGTAAATGTGTCCAAAAATGAATAAACAGCACCTGGAAGTCAAAACAGACCTTGCTCCTTTATTTATAGGAGTCAAGTGTCCTGCTTGGCTTTTTCCTGGCTTGTGACCACTCAGGTGGAAAAGGTTTACCAAAACTTGCTCAAAAGCCATGTTATCCTCAATGCAGGTTTCTGTCCTAACTGAATGGCACTTCATTAAGGTTGTTGGACGTCATGTCATGAAATTCCATGCATTATGCTGCCTGGGATGGGCTTCAGGCCCCCAATAACCCTGATCATAATTGTAAGGTGGATAGATGTATAGATGGATGGATAGAATGTCATATTTGCCTCGGAGTGAATTGAGTTTTGAAGATGATAGTATGTACATATTTTGGATCACAATGCCTTGAAGTAGTTTCAGTGTGTCAGATATGTGCCCAGACTTCCCAGTGAAAATGAAAAGATCCCTGAGCTACAGACAAAATCCATCCATCCTCTGTATCTGCTTATCCCATTTGGGGCTATGGGGAGTCCAGAGCCTATCCCGGACGCGGGCGCAAGGCAGGGAACAACCCAGGATGGGGCGCCAACCCATCGCTGGGCACACTCACATACCATTCACACACACACACCTATGGGCAGTTTGGCAACTCCAATTAGCCTCAGCATGCATTTGGACTGTGGGGGAAAACCGGAGTACCCGGAGGAAACCCCACGCCAGCACAGGGAGAACATGCAAACTCCACACATGGAACCCCGGCAGAGAAATGAACCCTGGTCCCAGAGGTGTGAGGGGACAGTGCTAACCACTGTGCTGCCCCCCATAGACAAAATGTGGCTGCCAATTACAGTAATTTTATTCAACGCTATTATAGGGAAATTTGAAACAAGATGGCGGTGTCACCATTACATTGCATGCATTTCCTAATAAATAGCACAAGGTGAGGCACACGATACCTTTGTTCACAACAAAGCTGTAATTGCAAATTAATAACAAAAAAAACTTCACATGAAAATCTAGATCTGCATGTGCTGTCACTATATTAAATACAACTAAAACCTGAACTAACTGCAGACACTGTAGCCCACAGACAAGTGCTACTTGTGTATTTATATTAATCTTTTGCTTTAATTGCTTTACAGCCATTATTATTAGACCAATACTTAAATCAAATACAAACTTAGCAAATGCATGCCCGTTGAGACCTGAGAAAGGTTGAGCAGGCAGGAGAGCTCACATCCAAGAGGACAGTTGTAACTGAGTTTGTGATAAAAAGGAGAGCCTTTTCTCATTTATTGTGGAGGAGGCCCTCTGGCTTTAGTAGATGCAATGTGGGAGGGGGTCAGTATTTGATGCTGCGTTCCATTTATCTCAGAAGTCAGAGCTGCGAATGATTTTATACTCAAGTTAAGCCAGGTTAGCCAATAGCAATTAGCAATACCAGTCTAGCGAGGTTCATTGTTAGCCATTGTTAGGAATACCAGTTGGTAACAATGGATTACACGGTATTTTGTGAATATAGACACCACAGCAACATGTTGGACAGTTGTGTGCGAATGGGTGATTAAATGAGACACAAATAACTTGGAAATTCTGATTTCCCAGTTGAAATGGAAGAGGTGCCAAAGCTGCAAAGATATACAGTACAAGCTTATAGGCTCTGAATACCTGGCCTGCCCCTGAGAGAAGGATGGCCTGTATGGGGCCACCTTTGTTACTGCAAAGCCAGCTTTTAATCAGGCGGCGACTCAAGGGTGGGTTCAGTGTCTGACGGCCTGAACCAGTGACTTGAGACCTGGAGGAATAGTCAGTATAAGGAGAGATGATGGTCACACTATGCATGAAAAACACACCGAAGAAACAAATAAATATACTTTTTTTGCATTTCCATTATTATTTTATTTTTTATTTCTATGTAGTTATAGATACAGCTTGTCCTAGTTTTACAAGAACTGCGCCAATCCTACAATAAGGCTGAGTATTCTGTTTTGTTGTGTTACATGACAGTCAAAGTAACAGTAATGGTATAGTTAAACCGTTTTAATTTCTTCTTTTTTCAATGAGAGAAAAAAGTGTAAAAGACAAAAAAAATTGAATTTTTATGTAACAATCCACATGGTACCATGAATTGTGGATGTTTTACTAAGGAATTTTACTCACAATGGATACTACAGAAGTAAAGCTTGAATTTACTGCCTGGAAAAAGCTGGATGAATACCCTAGTCATTTTAGTCCTATGCAATGGATTTTTAAAACATAAGGTATTATAGCAAATGAAAATAGAGAAAAAATTAGATGGATTTTCCATCGTTTCTGCAAAGTAATCATGGGAAGGAAAATTGTTGACAGTCCTGGGCAGGATTAGTAGCAATAATGGAATGTAAAACATGTGTCTTTGTGTTGACATAAACTACAAGTTTAGAAGATGATATTTCAATCATCTAATCCCACAACAAAGACACAAGTTCCCAAATGTCCATTCATCTGAGACTGTGCATTGTTTCATCAAAAAGCCAGTCTGAATTTCTTCTCTTAAAGAAATGAATAGGCATGGAATTGAAAATTGAGTAAAGTTTTTTTGTGGCCATATTGCTTTTAATCAAAACAGGCTGTGCATTTCTGCGGAATATTGCATAACCATGAATTCCCATTACAACCAATTAAGTCTCATCCATCCATCCATCCATCCATCCATCATCCATCGATCCATTCATCCATGCATTTTCTGTACCCACTAGTCACACTATAAAATGAAGTCACGCCTACAGACAGGAGTGGAGTATCTAAATTTGCCTTGCATAATTTGCTTTGGTGTATTGTGTTTTGTTTATTTATGCCTTTCACATGCTAATTTGTGTGCTTACCTGCTGACTTTCCTACATACCTGAAAAAAGAATGGATGCATCATTGCATCTCAGCCCTAGTGCCTAATTGTCAGCATTTCAAAAGCTTTCAGTAATGTTTGATTTGCCTTTATCATGCAAAACTGGACAATTATTCCTATTGAAAACCAGCCCACCGCAAACACCTCATTAAACAGTAATGCACATCCTGAATGATTCTTGGCTTTCGTACCATTGCACGTAAGATTAACCTACATAAGTCTGAAGTACTTTTAGCATGATGATAAGTCTTTTATTTGTCATTTGCACAGGTACAGCTGCATTGGAATGCTTCTCTTCACCTACCCCATCTTGCTCTCCATAGCTTGGTGGTCACAGTTCAGGGTCAGCTAACATACAGTGCCCCTGGAGCTGGGGGTTAAGGGCTTTACTCAATGGCCCACGGACATATGACTGTTGTCGTACCGCTCGAACAGGTGATCTGATCGCAGGCACAAAGACTTAGCCTGCTGAGCCACTCACTGCCCCCATGGGCCTGCCCCCTATTGTGCTCCAAAAGTTGATTGGTATTGTGGCCACCAGTGACGATGGAGTCTTCCAGTAGGTTCACATTTACAATAAGCTGGCCATTCATGGGCCTCATATAGGCCAGTTTTTGCAGATGGCTTGAGGGATGCTTAAAATTTCTCATCAATCTATTGTGCTTGCCAGGATTGTTTTTCTGTGTTCTGTGCACAGTCTGTCCATGGAATCTAGAGGACAAAGCTGATACATGATGTAGTGACGTACACCACTGTTTTTTGATCTTCTATTTACAAGTGCAAGAAAGTCTTTATATTAACAACAGTAGTATTACTGTAGTATTACTTAATGGGAATGAGGGTACATTGATTGAGTCGATGGACAGCAGAGTGAACCGAATGACCCTTGTTAACTCCTCAAATACAATTACTATAGGCTTTATCAGATTTTCATATTAACAAACAGAGTACTAGTTTGCATATATAATGATGATGAGCGTGTTTTATTATAGATTAATTACAATAGAGCTATATGTCATTTGATGTAACCTGATTAATCCTGAGTTGTTTTGCATCATAGTCTATATTATATTTTCTGTGTAAGTAGGAATGGCAAGTATATCCCAGTAACAAGTTCTGAATAATAAGATTCTGTTAAATAAATTCTATTCTCTGTGGGGAAGAAACAGTGACAGAACACAGAATGGAGTCTGGATATCCAAACTCACAGGTAAACACATCAAAAGACTTCTTTATGTAACCTTTGTTGGATTTCACCCTGAAACACTGGCACAGCATGCACTCAGTTTGTAAGATGCACAACTTTCTCACTTCCACCCACAGAGCCTCTGTTGTAGCCTGGGTTTCCAGCTCCTGCACCCCCAGCCCCCACCACTCTTATCAACAGTGTCTATGGGCCAATTAGATGGACTCCTGCTGGGGTACTAGCTTTCATTCTGCAGAGAAGGTGCCATCTGCAAACTTCCACTGCATGTCAATTAGTGTGCAGTCATATTGTCTCACTTAACCATAACTTCACAAGTTAAATCTGCAGGCACCACAGGGAAAATGGATATGTTTATGAGATTTTAGTTTTGTGCATTTATAACTTGACATGCAGTCATCTTAGTAAATATGAGGAAATTTTTTGACTATTTTGAAGTGTCCACCTTAAACACATGCATATATAGTGTAATATTAATATTTAATAAACAGATCCCTGACATTTCCTAGGCTTCCTAAACCTCTATTTTCAAAGACTGCAAGCAAAAAATGTAAATAATACAAAAACCCAAGTGTGGACTCCTTACTGGGCCGGTAAAATCAGTCAATACCAAAATGTAGTTCATACATGTTACTCCAAAGGACAGGTTGGGGTCAGAAAACTCCCTGGTCTGTGTACCTCAGTGAGCGGCACCACTGAAATATGGAGTTTACGAAGCTCCCTCGACATCAGAGGAAGATGGTCATCTTGCTGGAGAGACAAGACATTCCATGCGCCTAACGGGAGGGCTGCCACAAGTTGGGATTCAAGCCGCCATGCAGCAGGCAATGCCTTAGCACCATACCAGCTCCAATCCCCAACAGGCCTGACCCTATTAGCTCTCCAATAGTTTAGACTCTTCCGGGGATGAAGCTCCCAAAGGCTTTCTCCTATCCCCTTCATGATGCATGCAGCCTTCCTTTGGGTGGCTGCAGCAGAGCTACTCCCACATAGAGCAGAAAGGTGATGTGCTTATTTGGACTGAGCTGCAGTTGTGACCTGCTGGGCCGTTTACTTTGAGCAGCTGTTTAAAGTTGATCCTCTAGCTAGGACATCGGACATCTCGCTGAGATTTCACAGGTGGTGAATCAGCTGGGGGTAGGGTAGGCCGCAGGGATCTGTGGTATCCGAGGTGAATTTATCCAGACTGGTGGTAAGGCTGTCTTCCTGGTGTGGTGGAATGGTCTGCACGACCTTACCCAATAACTAACAGACTACGCCACCCCGGGGAAATGTCCCACAGGGAAATATTGTAATGTTACCCAAATATATTATAGATAATACACCAGCACACAGGTTCAGTCCACCAAATGGGCCAGAGATGTGACTTTGTAAAATTATTTTATTACATTTAAGGGAAAACGCAACCACACATTGAACCCAATATATAGGGAGCATCGAACTAAGACAATGCTACAACACAGGCAAGCCAGTGGATATCAGCCAGCGGGGAGACAAGGGACTCACCACTAGTGGGACCTCCATGAATACTCTGGTGCTCACACACACCGACAAACGCACGTGCACAGTAAGCTAATACCAGCGATCTGCACTGCACACGCACACAAGTGAAATTCACCACCACCCACAAGGAGGACTCTGCTCTTGTGGCTCTAGGCCACTGGCCCTAAAATACAACCAGGAAGACAAAACCCAGGATTAAAAATCACAGCACACCTCCCCACCCTTAATTAGGGTCTAATACAAACGAAATAAAAAGGGAAAAAAGAAAAGAACACCCCAACCAAATACAAACCAATGAAATTAGCAAAACAATACACATCAAGATAAACATAATATAAAAAATAGAGTTAGCAATGAAGTAGTTGCATCCAGAACGAGGAATCTCCTCCGATCAAACCAGAAATCAGGAGAATTGTCGGACCGCCTATGGAATACATCGTCGGGTCTATCGTGTGCAGAGAAGAGACAAAACAGCAGCGATGTCCACTTCCACCGGTGAAGCTATAAGGTGTTGTAATGGTTAGATGTCACACTGCACAGCGAATGAAACCCATTAAGATACAAGTTACCTACCGCAGGCAGGGATGACTATACGAACACTGGGGCTGCCTTCGCCATTTCTCCAATGACAATTAAAAGAGCTGTTTAATATTAATAGTCCTATAATTGCTGGAGTACTGGCAAGATAACAGCTTCCCGCAACCATACCTTACTTTGATTTGTAAGGGACCGTAGAAATGTGCCAATAAACAGCTCACCCGCCCGCTGCCACTGCCGGCACCCAGAACACGCTTGAACACCATTCCTACCCAATTGCCTAGTTTATATAGAAGCTAAGCCCTGCCCAGTAATAAGGTGAGCTAATTGAATGCCAGCTAACCCAACCTTCCCACTTTGCTACACTGGCATTGCAGGCAATCTTTGCTTACATTGCAGAGACAGGCATCGTTCCTTACTGACTGGAAAATGGAATTTGTTATCCCCATCTGGAAAGGGAATGGGGATCGCTTAAATTGCGGCAGCTACAGGGGGATAACACTGCTCTCAGTGCTGGGTAAAGTCCTTGCTAGGGTCATCCTTAACAGGATCTGTGATCACTTGCTCACCTACCAGTGACCGGAGCAGTCTGGTTTTACACCTAAGAAGTCTACCATCATCCGCATTCTGGCACTGAGCTTTCTCATCAAGCGCAAGTGCATTGATTGGCAGAGGTTCTTTGCAGCCTTTGTCGATTTTTGTAAAGCGGTTGACTCGGTTGATCAGGTTGACCTGTGGGACATCCTGAGACTTTGTGGGATCCCCCTGTAGTTGCTGGGCATCATGGCTGGCCTATACACTGGTACAGTGAGTGCCATGCAGAGTGGAGGGAGATCCTCTGTGTTCCTCCCAGTCGATTCTGGGGCGTACTCTTGCTAGTACTCTGTTCAGTGCTTGCATGGATTGGGTGTTAGTCAGGGTCATGGGGTCCGGCGGCTGTAGGGCATCTGTTACTGAAGAAAGATTTACTGATCTTGATTTTGCTGACGATGCTATGATCTTCACACAGTCAATGGAGGCTCTGATCGGGGCCCTTGAGAGACTGAGCAAGGAGTCTGAGTGTCTGGGATTGTGAGTGTCCGGGATAAAAACTAAGATCCATGCCCTTAATGACTTCTTGGGCACAGCCATCAGTAATGTGTATGTCTGCGGGGAGAAGGTCGACCTCCTTGAGAGATTTACCCACCTCGGCAGTGACATTCATGTCTCTGGTGACTCTTCCTTTGAAGTCAGTGGACCAATTCGAAAAGCATGGGGGGGTCATGAGGTCACTACAAAGGTGTGTATGGTACTCCTGATATCTTTGCAAGAGCAGAAAGGTCCAAGTCTTTAGAGTCCTGGTGCTCCCTGTCTTGCTGTATGACTGTGACACACGGACGCTATCCAGTGAGCTGAGGCGAAGACTGAACTCCTTTGGTACTGTGTCTCTTCGGAGAATCCTTGGGTCTTGCTGGTTTGACTGTGTGTTCAATGAGCGATTGCTAGGGGAGTCCTGAATGAGGCACATTACCTGCATTATGAGGGAGCATCAGTTACGGCACTACGGCCATGTGGCGCGATTCCCTGATGGTGATCCGGCTTGCAGGATCCTCATTGCTGAGTACCCAAGCAGCTGGACCAGGCCAAGGGAACACCCATGTAACTCCTGGTTGTGGTAGATGGACGGCCATTTTCTGAGGGTGGGACGGGACTGTGTGTTTGCCTGGGGGGTTGCTAGCGGAGTCGCAGGGTGTTTCGTCATGTGGTGGGTGCGTGCTGCATCAGTGCATGCTCCCCAACCTGACCCAACCTGATGTATTCCTGTAGCTGGATGGTCAAGGACCTTTAAGAAAAGTGCATGAAATTCTCAGAATGGCACTGTATAGATGCAAATGTGCTGTTACCCATTCTAGAGTTGAATCTTGATTCATATGACCAAAATCATTCAGAATATTGGGTCATATACAAAAAAGACTTTATCAGAAAATCCTTCCACTTACCTAGATAATAATAATAATAATACATTTTATTTATATAGCCCTTTTCAGGATCTCAAAGACGCTTACAAAGAATACAGTAAACCATACCCATTATACCCAGAAAAGCGATTGAAACAGCGGGAGTTAAAATTCCAGCAGAGCTCTGCATTGCATCATCACAAGGGTATTGACTTTTGAATGTGCACTCCTTACACACAGCTGCCTCCTGCATGTTGATTGGCTTAAGCTTTCCCTCAGCATCCCCGGAAGAGTTTCTACCAACATGGGTCAATCTACAATTACACCATAGCCTGTTCAAGGTCTAATTTTGTCAGTTGAAGGATTTGCTCATAATAAACAATCACATATTCTTATCAGCACATTTTTATGAACAGGTAGCCTACATTTACAAGAATTTTATGAGAGGGTTTATTGACATTCACAGCAGTTTACTATGCCTCAGCAATGTTCAGTGTTTGGTTCAATCTATGCATGATGAATGAGAGTCGTGAATGTAAGCAGAACTGCAGAAGCAAGGGAATGTGCAGGAGAGCTTATCTGAACAAGGCTGAACAAGTAGATCTGCATTAGACTTCTATTAAAGAAATCTCCCCAAAAAAATGCTCATCAACCTGAAGAGTACACTCAATTTTCTCAAGATTCCTCACTGAGATTCAATGCATTGGTTTGCTATTTTGCATCCATAAATGAAATTTTGTTCAACTGCAAAACTACTGGTGAGATTTCCATGCAAAAACGGAAGCATATACTCTACATTTCCATTTCCTGTACCTTTGTCTGCATACTATCTCTCCAGGTTAACTGGAAAGCCTGAAACCAATGAGATAAAGTCATTTGTAATCCCTTTCAGATTATTTTTGGTACAGTACATATCATATCCTACCACACGATAAAAAGGCTGAAGTCATGACCATAAATTGCAATGCCATATGGCTTTAGTTTATCTTAGTGTAACAGTCTGTATGTCATGAAGCATTTCGACCTTGTGTGTGCTAGTTTCTTCTCAGCCATTGTCCCTACCGGAGCTCCATGCCTTCGGGGTCAATCAGCATGATCAGTTGTCTTACCCTGTCTTGAGTTATAACATGTCCTTTCTGGATTAGTCATAGTTGTAACTTTGGTACTCTTGCATTTGTCCAATAGCAGCTATTTCACCTCAAAAAATATGGAAAAAAATACAGTCTGTATAATTCTTCTGCCTAAACTGACACAATTTTCAGCAAATTTTCTTCAGTCTGTACACTAATTGTGATTCTGGGGTCAGTGGCTAAAAGAGAATGAACGTTGAACAACATTTTCGAATGTTTTCATTATTGGGGGTGACAAACTTTTGTCACTCATCATGTGATTACCATGTAAATTTTAGTCTTGAAATTTCAGCTTCAATCTTGACACATTGGCTAAATTCTTAAAATATAATGAGACTATTGTGAATTTAATATAGAAACTTCAATTTCATTCGTGGCATTTTGACTTCTCAAAACGCTATTCTTGATTTCTACTAGGTAGTCCCGAGTACACTTCTTTAGGATCTGTGATGGATGTGAGATTCTTTACTGGGACAGCAAAGTTTGTCAGTATGAAAAGGCAGAGTTGTGATACTCTGGTCTGGAATCAGAACTCACGTCCGATCTCCAGTCCACATATGAATGGACTCGACCTTGTCACACACTGAGATAAATATTTACTCTTGACTTAGATTCGAGCACTCGTGACATATAAAATCTTCCCCGGTCCACCTGAGTCCATAGTGAATGTCTGTAATCTGAGTGTAGCTTTAGCTTCCCCCCCTCCCTGATTTCTTATATAAGCTTTAGTCCCTCATCATGTCTGCCAAGTCAACATTTATCCAGTTTCATGTACATTAGTCATAAGGAGTTTATGTGCAAGACATCCAGCAAAAAGAGGCACACTGCAGAATGCAAATATTGCAAAGCATATTAGGGCAACTTTATGAAATGTATGATACTAGACATGCTGTCAGATGTCGATTTGCGTCATTTTCTTGGTGTCCTTTGTGTTACAAGGAGCAAGTTTGCCAGACAGCCAGTTGTGATTTTGTTTCGGATTTTAGGGCAAGTTGGATTATGTGAACAAAGACGCTTGTAAAAATGCATCAAAGACACATCAAAATTACACAATAATCCAGAATCCTTGTTCCAGTGACTTGTTTAAATGAATGAGATTGATGTCTTGAATTTGTAGGCTATAGCAGAAAAAAACCGATTGAAACTGAAACCAGTCTTTACTCTCTTTAACTGTCTTTTCATCAGTCAGAGAAAAGTTAACTATTCCTTTGGACAGAAAGTTGAAAGTGTCAGAATAAGGCAGGTACAGAGCTGCATTGAAGAGGTGTTTGTAGAGGTGGGGCTCTGTTTTGCAAAGCATAAAGCTCAAGGCGCGACTAGCATTTATGGGCATGTCCAAATCCATTTAGCTATTTTGATGGCGGAAAAACCAGACTTCACGCCAGCGCAAGGCGCCAAAGGGTTGTCCTAATTCTCTAAATTATTCAGAGATGTGTTTTGGGCATAACATGCAATAAACCATTCGGAATGGCACGTCACCTCACCTTTACAAGGCATGATCTACAGTGGATTTACTAATATATATATATATATTTTCTTTTGGTGTTTAATTAAACAGTATGATTACGTAAAAAGACCAGATGTACTCTATAACAAAACATACATAAATCAAATAAAATAACTAAAAACCATTAGTGTACCTCCAGTGCGTACTAGTGTCTGTAACAAGCATCGTGCACTGGCACGTTTCTAAAACGTGCCACTTACATACCATTTAATAAAGTGCCACTGACTTTAGATGTGGTTTTTGTTGGTCAAAAGCACAACGTCATTTCGCTGCCTTAAAACAGCAACGCACCAACAATGCGCCCGGCCACACCTCATTTAAAAACGCCACTCCTACGAGCGCAAAGCAGGCGCAAAGTCACCTGCTATTTTGATGATGTGCACGTATGGCGTGAAAAGGAGCAATGCGCTGGTATGAAGCTAGCAAAATAGAGCCCTTGGTGACCGCCAAGAATTACCGTTACATGTTTATGATCTGCAAACAAATTTATTAGTAGCTGTGATTTGCCTAGCTGGCTCTTCGTGTGTGGTTATAGAGAATTAATGATCAGCCTTCTGGCTAATCAAATTTCAGAATACAACACTGCCATGGTATAATCACTTTTTATTTCAATATATACTACTGTTTATGCTGTTCTGTATAAAGCATAGCACTGTGTTGATCTCAGTGTCAATACTGAGCACTTTCTCTTACAAATAATACATTTGGCACCTGACTATTAATTTGGAAATCACTTTGATGGTTATTTTCCTAGAGCTGCTTATTGATGGATAAAAATGAGATGATACAGTATCACTACAATTTTTTTTCTCTACAAATCCATTGTTATCCCATGCACCCATCCAACAGAAATACATTTTCAATTCAAGTTGCAAAAGCAATATATGCGAAACACACAAACACACACACACACACACACACATATATATTTTTTTATTTATTGTTATTATTATTTATTTATTTGTTTGTTTCAACATTCCACAGGGAAGAAACGAAAAGACGAACATACATGTCCCTACTCTGAAGGGATGTGACCTTCATGTGAAGGTCCTCTGCAAAAGGCAGCAACACAAGACATTTTATTCAGAGGCCAAAGAGTTAAGAAACCCAGCTATTTCAGTCCTCAAAGAAAGTTTTAAAGTGCACGTGGCTCATATTTATGCACTGATATTGAAGGAGACTGTTTTGGTACCTCACCTTGCTGAGGCCACCTTCACATTAATGTTACTTGTTGATCAATCTTAGCCTAGTTTGTTTTTGATTAGTTTGTTTTTTGGTTCTTCAGGAGAATTCCTCATGGAATAACAAAATAAAAGTATGCATTTGGTATCATCACTTTGTTTCCAGCCCTCAGAGATCCACTGTCCATGAAATGACATGTGAGAATTTTTTACTCAAATCCTTAATTATTGATCCTGTACAGTATTTGGAATCTTCAGTGTGCTTCTTTTTGCTGGATGTCTTTCACAGAAACTCCTGGTTTATGTGCGCAAAACTGGATAATTGCTGACTTGAGGAGTGGCATGAGTGTGTGTGTGTGCACAATGTTTTTAAAAACATTGAAACTAATATAAGACATCAGGGGGCAGGGGGTGCATTCAAGCTGCAGGCGTACACTATGGACTGCGGAAGATTTTTCGAGTCACAAGTATTTGAGTTAAGTCTGAGTCAAAATTCCCTAAAGACTGAGTCAGTTCTTATCTGGACAAAAGAACGGACTTGGGTACCACAATTCTGCTACCAGGTCAGTCTGGTATTTCCCCCCACCATCTGATACAACAGCTCAGTTCCTCTCTTTACCCGAGTGTCCAAGACATTCGGTCACAGATCCGATGATATGATGTAAAATCAATCAGGTTTCTGATTCCTTGGTTTTTTACCTCATAAGAGTTTTTTGAATTGCCCATAGTCTGGCCCCTCACCTAGAACCTATTCACCATAGGAAGCCCTACCAGAGGCAATTGCAACAAAGCTCTGAGGATCACTGGAACACACAAACCTCTACACCCTGGCAAGGTGGCGATATATACGTAACTGCATAAAAGTGAAAGAAAATGATGTTTAAATGATCTTCATTTTGGTCTAAAACTATGATTTGATGTCTGTCAAAATGTGTCAGCTTAGCCATTTCAAAACCTCTCCAAAATCACCTCATGTATTTTTTGACTTGACCATTAACATACCATGTTTGATTAACCCCATCAGGTCATTTAACTAACTATATTAATGAATTAGGTGAACTGGTGGTGAAACTCATTGAACACATGGAATGGTTCGGGTGCCCCTGAAGAGAGATTTGGAAATCAAAGTTGCGTTCTTCTAGCCATCCATCAAGATGTCAGTAACTTTTTGGAGTCCATAATGAAGTTCTTGTTAGTTTTTATTGTGTTACTGTTAATTTGCACGTGTTTTAAGGTTAAATTATGTTTTCTTAAGAGTAGATATACAACTGGCAATACAAATAGCTTTAAACATTTTTTGAATCATTCCATTCTAAACATATGTATGGCAGAACATTTAAGTCCTAATTTTATAGTTCAGGTAATACAAAGAGTATCTTACAGTAATTTTCAAATGTTTTGATGAAGGATTTATATATTTATATTATACCAGATTAGAGATAATTTAACAGATTCCTTGGATTTTTATATTAGTTGGTTTCTGTTTTCCAAAATATACGATTGAGTTTTCTTTTACAAATCCATCTGTTGCCCTGTCCATCCAAACATCTTCCATTGTCTTTCTAGATTCCCTAAACACAGATGGTCAAAGTATTATATAGAGAGGAATTTGTATAATGCTCTAAGTACATTCAAACTAAGTCATTGTCAACGTCTAGCCTGGAGATTTTGCTTATTTTGGAGATGGACTGCAGAGAGTGATATTCTTAGATTAGCTGTTAAAAGGTACGTCCCATTAATCTGCTTTTACTATATCCTCTAGAAAATTATACAGTTAACACCTGAAGTTACTTGTCTCATGTCACTGTTTTCTCCAACATGGAAATAAATACATGCATACTGCTCCCTAATCCCCATTATCTTAAAAATCAACTGAGATAAACTCTGACAGTATGGGGGAGCCTAAGAAACATGAAAACTCCCCTAAAATGTAAACAGGGATTCAGTCACTTTCCAGCATTTTTTCCAGATCTGACTAGACTGTGGTACAGGCAGGGATGGGAGGGTCCCAAAGATCTGCACTTTCTGGGGAACACTGATTCTGAGCATATTTTTTCCGGAGATTTCAGAATCTCAACTGGGTGTCATATATGTAGTCTGCTGCATTGTTTATATATGCTAATTTTAAATATCCATTTAAAATATCCATCCATTTTCCAGTCACAATGAGAACACCCTAACCCCAGCTATGACAACCTTAACCCCTATCCAGCCCTAACCTTAACCATAAGTAACCAAACAAAATACAAGACTTATGGAATTTTTTGTTTTTTGATTGCAGTCACATTTTTTTATGAAATTGAAGTTATACTTCTGGGAACTGAAACAATATCTTGTTTGTGGTTGTTATCACATTGTGGAGAATCTGGTCCCCACAATATAATAATTACAAAAATGCGCACACACACACACACACACGGAGCAGAGGTAGGATTCATACTGCCAGTCTCAGAGGTGAGGCACCACGCCACCCACTGTATGGAGTATTTGCGGCTAAAACAGAGGTGGATCATTGAAAAATCCCCATAATCTTTCTTTGTCTCATTCTATATAAACACTATTCAGAGGCAGTGGCACACGTACAGGCACACTCTGTTACATAAGATGAATAATGAGCGTGCGACAAGCCCACTTCTTGAGCCTTGTCTGCTCTCCCCTTGGGTGAAATGTGTACTCAGCTTACCAAAAAATACTTCTCATCTGTGTGTTCTGCACATTTCCCTGCAGCTCTGCACCCCAGCCGCAGTCTGCAGTGTTGACAGAACCCTGCCACACACACACATCCTTCACATGGGCTAAAGAACCACAGCTCTTATGAAGGTCACATCCCTTCGGAGCAAGACATGTTTTCAACATGTATGTTCGTCTTTTCGTTTCTTCCCTGTGGAACGTTGATTTTTCTCCACACCGTATTACCTTTGTCTCTAGTAGGAATTATGAAAAAAACCACTTAATGCTGCATTTATTTTTTTGGGGATCTTTTTGAAATTTTAGGGAGGCTCTTGATGAATGTTGGAATTCATTACACTTTCTTGTAACACTTTTGTGGACACTGCTTGCTATACAAGATTGTAAAGAACAGTTACAAAGCTTAGGTCTGTTTTTTTTCTGATGTAAAAATTGAATCCAGGAACTGAGGATAGATGCCACAGAGTATACCCAAAGTACATGGCCCTTTTCAAGGCTGAGTAAGAACTGAGTCGCTCTACCCATTTTTTTACTCAAATCCACTTTGGACTGACCACCTCCTTTTTACGGTACATTACTGCTTTGATTCTGAGTGGCAAAAGCATGTGTCTGCTCACTGGCTTCTGGTTTATGTGTGGGCTAGGGAACGCGGCGGGGGAGGGGGGTGCTTTGTTTGTGAACATTTACCTTGGCAACAGCACAAACCTGCACCGTAAGGCTCAGATAGAGAGGCAGAGATCTGAGGAACGCCATGACAGGGTCAGACACGCTTGGGAAAAACAATCAAACAATTTGAGTACACAATCTCAAGGTACATCTCTCGTATGTCAACAAAAATGTACCTTCAATCTGCCTTCTAGAGATAAGAGGCACACGCTAACCAAAGTTTACTTTTTTGTGCACTGAATGGTGCTTTTCCATCATCCAATGCATTATATACCTTTGAGAATGTTCATAAATTGAGATTTTATGTAAATTCCCCCTCCCTTGCTGATTCTGCTATAAATTAACAGCATCTGCTTTTCCTACACAGTGCCCTTACCTCCCCTCTTTCAGTAGAACATCTCCCCCTGTTGGATTTTTGTAATATTAGCATTTTTCCCAGCAAATGCATGTTCGTGCCCTTTGAGATATGCGAGCTGAAGAGTAGTACTCTTAATTAGACATTAGGGTTATCAGCTATATGTGGATATGTCATCTAAGATGCTAGTCTTCCAAAGCAATTGTCCCAGATTAAAGCAAGGTTCTGAAATGATAAAACACTACAAAGCACAAGAAGGATAAATGAGATAGAAAAGTCATATGCTTACTGACTGGGATTTAAAAAATAAAAACTGTTAAGTCAGGTGTATATTCTGACTGTACTTTGATAAATTTGCACTTTTCATTCTTATTTCAAGATTTAACAGGTGGGTGAGGTGGAGTGTAATGAGTTACCGAGCTATAACGGAAGACAAACACACCTGTCCTACATGAAGCAGCAGCCTCTCACAGCAAAAAAGGATCTTTCCAAACCCCTCATCTTTCTTTGAAGATTATGCCCTTTGTGAAGCACATAATTCAATTTGTTCAGTATTTTCTTGGCTCACAGCCATGCGGAGTCTCTCCTTGCAAAATTATGAATTGGATCCAGCTTGGAGACACAATGGTCTTTTGTAATTGTACTATATGTACGTATTGTGTCCATAAGAACATACATTTTCCTTTTTCTCTCTGATGAATAAACTTAAATGTAAATGTAATGTGCAATGAATGTTTTCCTCCAGAGGATATCACAGCTTTGAGGGTAATGTCATATAATACTGTATCATCCTGGCCTCCACATGCATTTATCACTCCTAAATGAAAACTGAGAGTGTGGAATGGAGATAACAAAGGATGGCGATGACTTATAATTTATCATTTCCCATTTACTTTTGTATCTGCACCTGTTTGCATGTCTGTCAAAAAAAGAATGATCTTTGAGATTGTTTTCTTGTTTCATGTAACCCCAGAAACTGATTATTACAAATGAGCTATGCCTCTTTGACTGCAGGTACCAATGTGTACTTTTGACCCATGGAATGGGCATTCTTCTGAGACAGGGGCCCACGGTGTCGCAGGGAGATCATTAAGTCTGACACACTTGGTCCAGCTAGTTTTCTCCCTGACCACAATCATGTATATTGATACATTGACAATTCTGTCTTTGTGGAGACTTCTCATTGATACACACCACACATCCAGTTAGTGATTCCTGCTCTATGTTCTATAAATCTAAAAGAAAAATGTTTCATTTATGGGGAAGTCCCAAAAATGTCTTTAATCCTTTCCTTAGGGGGCAGGGTGACAACTCAGCAGGCTAAGCCTAAGATTGCCTATGATTAGAAGGTCACCGGTTCAAGCCGGGCCTCCACATAACTGTCACAAGTCTGTGGGCCCTTGAGCAAGGTCCTTCACCCCCAGGTGTTGCGAGGTGGCTGACCCTTAGCTGTAACCCCAAGCTTGCTCTCACCTGCATGTGTGTCATGGAGAGAAAGATGAGATAGGCAAAAAGAGAATTTCCCAATGGCTATTAATAAAACATCTTTATCCCAGCATCGTCTTACGTGCCGTAAGGTTTGTGGCGGCTGCGTCCGCATTCATCTTCTCGCCCCCTTCGGTTCAGACTACATTTTGACTACAGACTCGTCCCCTCGGCCCTCCACCTCGCCAGACTCCGCCTCGTTTACAGACTTGTCCCCTTGGTCCTTCGCTTCGCCAGACTACGCCTCGTTTACAAACTCGTCAACCTCGCCAGACTTCGCCTCAAGTACAGACTCACCCTCCCTCGCTTCCATCCACCTTCCTGGTTCATCACTACGCCCCTGTTATGCCCCTTGCTGCCCTCCGACCTCGGACCTGGAGGATAAAGACCTCTGGACTTCGCTCATCAGAATCGCATTTGCCCTTGATTCTTTCCTGCTCTTTAGTATACTTTCATTCTGACTGATCTCGTGTATGACTGTTTGGCTCTTGGTTTTCTGATTTCTGCTCCGTCCCCTTCTGGTACCTTCGCTCTTTGTTTGTTTGCTAACTTCTGGTTTTGACCCTTTGCTTTCCTTTTGACTACGCTCTTTGCTCGCCCCTTTTGGATACTGTGCTTGGTTTATGTGTTTCATGTACCTGTTCGTACGGAGTGACTGCCGTTTTGTTTCCGTAAGTGTGCCGTTTACTTTCGTTCTGGATAGAGAGATAGACTCAGTGCTTGTTACTTTGTTTCTCTTTGTCACGGGTAGTATCAGTTTAGTTTTGGACGTGTTTGTTCGCTGTTTTGTTTATTGTTCTGGCCTGGGTCACTCCCGAAGTTCGTTACACCTCGTGTTTGTAA
Source organism: Mormyrus iriodes (assembly GCA_011763525.2). NCBI lineage: Eukaryota > Metazoa > Chordata > Actinopteri > Osteoglossiformes > Mormyridae > Mormyrus > Mormyrus iriodes. The sequence continues at coordinate 152,573 of JAAGVU020000083.1, read as the reverse complement.
ACGTCTTTGTGCATAAAAAGAAAAACTATAAAAAAAGATCCCTTTGTTTCCCATGTTCCCTTTTCCTGTTCCCCGGTTGTCTCGTTTTCTCCCCTTCCCTAATCTTCCTGGCGATTCTCAACCCTAGACTGGGGATCGTAACAATCGTTGTCTTTGAATAGCAGCATTAATTCTATTAATTGAGTTTTGAACCTGTAAACAGAAAAATACACACACAAGCACACACAGACCTATACTCATATCTTTGTGGAAAGCATTAATTTCTATGGGCAAATCCCTAATACCAACAATGACAACCTTAACCCCTACCCAGCCTTAACCTTAACCAGATGTAACCAAATAAAATAAAATTGAGTTTCCCCTTTGTGGGGACCGCGAAAATGGTCCCCACAATGTCAAAATAACAGGTTTTTATCACATTGTGTGGACATTTGGTCCCCACAATGTAAGGTATACTTGGACCACAGGCACACACGCACACACACATATACACACACACACACACACACACACACACACGCGCACAAACTTCTACCTTTGAGGACATCCAAAAATGTCACAGGCTCGTGTGGCTCTTTAATGGCTTTACTAGGCACGCAGCAGCAGATCAGGATATGCAGACTGGGTCATTAACAATGTCACAGTGTTATGGTAACATTTTCTTGAATTTATGATCTCTAGTTGCCAAGTGCAAGACATAAAGAAAGTTATTAGCATCTGAATGCAATTTCTGAGCCTTTATGATGTAATTTAACTTTGAGGTCCAAAATTTGGAGGCCATATTTATTCATATCAATTTATTGTCAAAGTACTTTCTAGAATTGTTTCATAAAAGTTACGGAAGGTAATATGAAATAAAATACATTTCTGTCACCAGCATGGTAGGGAACGATGCTTGCATTATCAGTAATAATAATAACAACAAGCAACATCACATCCACCCACCCATCCACCCACCCATCCATACATCCATCTTCTAACCACTTTGCAGAAACATGGAGAAGTTTGAATGAAATGGGTAATTTTTGCAATACAGGAATGAAAAATGCTTGTTTTCATGATTTTGAGCCTTCATGATGTTGCAGATACTAAATGGCTCAGTAGCTTACTCTGAGTTATTTTCACTGCCAGACTGACACCTGCCACAAGTCATTTCTGACACCATTTAAATCCCCATTAAATATTAGGGCATATTCTCCCTCCCTATGTAAATACACAGTGAAGAACTGAGAGGCAGATATTCTAAGCACTTTAGCACTGTCAGACCTCTCCTCTCCTCCTTAGAGCCACGCACAGTGGGCCAAATACATGGAAGCAAACCATTGTTTTCATTCACCCATGTAGTGCTCAGTACAGTGTGTCAGTCTCCCTAATCACAGTTAATACATCTACAGCATAAGTCAGCTACATAAATGCAAGTGATGTGATTCATAGGATGGAAACCTGTCATCGTGATAGACCAAATATCTGACATATGACAGATGCTTCTGTTGATCAGTTACACTCAGAAAAAAAAGGATTTTTTGGTATTAAAACGATATTCAGTGTCAGTCCAAGCAATTTGATTATTTTAATATTGTAATGCCCCGATTCATCTTATTGATTTCTCTTCATAGTGGATATGACATGTTTTAGCTTATATAATGCTGCCTGGCTGTAATTAAGCCAATATTATCAGATATGTAGGAGAGCAAAACAAATGGCTGGTCATTGTAGACATTTAAGAAATACCAACTGTTCCATGAATTTCTTACTAGCCTTATGCCTTTTTATGGTCCCTAAGTACCTGGGCATTCATGGCAGCTCAGCCTAGATGCCTGTACGCCTAGTTGACTCCTTGCCAGCAGGTATGATTGCAATGTGCTATTTGCCTCATTTGTATGTTACTTTGGACAAAAGTGTTTGCTAAATGTGAAAAATATTAATGTAAATGTTAGTGAGTAACAGCTTTTTGAACAATAAATAACGAGCAAAAAGAGTAACATAAATAATACACAGCATTAGGAACACCCTGTCTTTCTTTTACCATATTTTTTCATTTTTATAACTGCACTGAAACACAACTATATGCCAAAATTCAGATCTAAATACAAATGCAAAAACTGGAATGAGTATATTTAAAAAGTCTGTATTCCTAAAAACAATACATAATTATGCCATTCCCTTTCAGAGTAAGCAGCAGAGTCATTCTTAGCTGCTGGTGGAAGCCTGATAGTCATGTGGCAGTATCCTTAGGTGTAAGAAGGAGAATGGTGCCATTATTCATGCAAGCTGTGCATTATTAACGCTCGATATTCACCACAGAGGTCCTTCCTGAGGTCAGCTTACAATATTAAAGGCTTATTGGACCGTACTACTAGAAGGACATTAAATATAGTGTTAACCCAGAAATTCCTTAGCCTTTGTACTCATTCCCCTAATAGCCCCATCTCACTCTTCCCTCGATGAAGTTGTTTTCTTGGGATAAGTTTACCTTAAGTTGACTTGTATAGAACTGAGGTGAGCAGAAGGAATGGAATGCAGAGGGAATGCCAGACCATATATGCTGATTTTTCTTCAAAGTCATTCCATTGAACAGGGCTCTGGCTAATCAGTCGGTAATAAATAATCTGTACCTTTTTTTCCATGGTGCTTCAGTAATTAAGAAATCTGGTTGGAACAGAATCCAAACAGTGGAAAAAAAAATTAGCTAAGGTAAGTAGTGAGATAGCAACTACTGATAATGTGCACCTTCAGAACCATCCACTTTTTGACTGCTTATCCTGTTCAGGGTCATAGAGGAGCTTAGAGTTGGGGTATATGCTGAGGTATATGCTAAGAGTATACGCTGGGGATTATGCTGAGGTACACACTGAGGTATACGTTGGGGTACATGCTGGGGTACATGCTGGGGTACATGCTGGGGTACACGCTGGGGTACACGCTGAGGTACCCACTGGAGTACCCGATGGGTTACACACTGGGGTATGAGCTGGGGTACATGCTGGGGTACATGCTGGGGTACACGCTGGGGTACACGCTGAGGTACCCACTGGAGTACCCGATGGGTTACACACTGGGGTATGAGCTGGGGTACATGCTGGGGTACACACTAGGGTACACTCTGAGGTACATGCTGGGGCATACACTGGGGTACACACTGGGGTACACGTTGGAGTGCATACTGGGGGACACGCTGGATAAGATGAGTTGATTGCTTTTCTCAAATATCTTTTCAAGAGGACCACATTAACGGACTCACAGCTAATTAATGTAAACTAATGTAAATTTTGGACAATTTTAAAGTATCTTTGTTGTGCTCAATGTGGCATTGCTGTCATTTAAACAATTTCCCATTTCAAGTTTTTTTTAGCTCTCATGAAAACCTGATCTGAATTTAATACATTACCTCCAGATTGTTCTTAACTGATTGTTCTCAAACATATTCAATGCCAGTCAATACAGTAATTCATTGATATGTAGAGAAAATGGCCTCCAGAGTTTTATCTGTGAAATGGTTACAGAACTGTATCCTCTGGCTCCAGTTTTGCCGAAAGGAAATTTATCTATAACAAAAACCAGCAATCTTCATCTTCTACATATGATACGGTAACCCCCCCCCCCCCCCCTCCTTTTCTTTCTCTTGTAGTCAAATTTAGAAATACTACATGCATAGCTGTCACAAGATAAGATTGCAAAACACCGTGAGGCACAGTGTTCTTCAAGGTGATGGGATTAGAGAATACTAATTATTGGGCAAAATTGAAATCCAATGTCACATCTGGGGTGCTATCCAAAGGAAGCACCCTGATATAGGCCAAGATTCTGACGTGCCTTGAGGAAATGGAGATTAGCTTCCTTTTAGAAACTTGAATTGGGACACATTAATCCAAATAGATGCAACTGTGTACAAATGAATGTGTCTTACGTGACTACAAGTGACTGCAGCGTAGAAGGTGTTAAGCACAGTGCATGTACAGTATGCTCTTAAGTGTTGCTATTTTGTGTAAAATAACCTACAGGTGTTTATTTTCAAATACATTGCTAGACAGCATAAATAAATGACTAACCTAAAAAAGGTTATTTTCATGGGAGGGGCACAAGGGACCAAATCTTTCTACAAATCACACAAAGTAAAAGCAGAATATTTTCTTAAGTACAATGTCTACAATGGTCATGCATTTTTTCTCGGAGAGGTTATGTTACGTCTAAACAAAAGGAAGGAGTGACAATCCATGTGCAGCTTTGATGGAATAAACAGGACTTTATTATGGGACAAAACTCACAAAGAACCAAGAGGGGTCAATACAGTAGATTAAGGCAGCAGGAACAAGGGCTGGTCTAAACACTGGGAAAGCTAAGGGACACTACAATGCTGAATACAGACATAGACTGTGGGGACCATTATTGAGCACTGACCATGACCAATTGGGAAAAATGATATGGGTAGACACTTTTGTATAAGTATATATACACAGGGATATGATAACGGTAAACTAGGGACAGGTGCAGGTCATTGACAATGTACCAAACACTTGAGATCACATGGAACAGAAAACAGGTGAGGGTACTTCGGAAACCGAGGGGGAAGCTCATGGGATGGCCAGCAGAGACCTCTGCTGGGTGAACGGAAACATGACAGCATGAACAGGAGAGACAGATCATGACAGCTTACAGGAAAAGATATTATGCTAATTTATTCCAGTCATTGATTAAAATAAATAAGACACTTATGATGTTTTAATTTTGTTTTATTTTTCCAAAGTATTTGCTAATATTCTTACACAATGGTTCACTTCAAACTCAAGGATTCTGCCTGTCAGCTATTAAAGAGACTAATAAACTCCTCCATATCAAAGGCACTCTGCATTGTCATTTCCATTTTCTCCTCATCAGAGATGAGCTACCATCGTTCTGTACAAGGCCAGTCCAATTCCATGTAGCACCTTAGGTAAGACTTACTTTCTGCCTTGTTCTTGACGCCTCTCGTTGAAGCTGGGATCGTCAACCTGTCTAAACACAGACAAACGTGTCTGTGGCAAGACTCATTTGTGTCCATAAAATGTTTTAATTCAGAGAAAAAAAAAAAAACTACGTAGGCTATGCGTTCCAAATTAATATGCAAATGATATTTTTCTCTGATTTTCATAAATAACACAATGTAACACAATTTTTGTTCCTGGCTTCCAAGTGTTATATTTCAACTGCTTATGTCTAAAGCCTATCG
>JAAGVU020000083.1:110610-147267 GCA_011763525.2 Mormyrus iriodes | reverse complement strand
AAGGCAGTTCTGAAGGCGAAAGGGGGTCAAACACCGTATTAGTATGGTGTTCCTAATAATCCTTTAGGTGAGTGTAGGTCACATGGATACATGAACATTCACTTTTAAAATAACAGCAGAATCTATCATGCATTAGAGAAGTATATACAAATCAAAGTCTCTCTAACTTTTGGATTTCAATTGACAGATCTTTTTTAACCTTTGCAGGTGTGTTGGAAGGATGCAGACAGAGTATACTAATTCTTTTTCCACAAAACAACAGATAATACTGGCAAACAAGTGACTATCTTGACTCATAGCTGAACTCACATTTTGAATGGTTAAACATGGTTATTCGCTCTCTTTTTCATATTTACTCAGACACACACACGCACACACATATATACACAGTAGAGAGTGAAGATTGGGGTCCTAGTGCACTGAGAAATAATGTTGATGACTGCATTGGATGATCAGCTGTTTTCCATTGTGGAGGATGAGGGTTTTAGTCTGCTCATTCACCACTTATAAAAGGTCTAAAAGTACCGGCCCGTGAAATGTTTATAATTCATTATTAAATCTGTCCTGTAGATCTATCTTTCATTTCCCACAGCATAAAAAAAGTCATTCCGCTAATCTGTGCCAGCAAGGTTGGCGATTGACACAATTTATTGTAATAAAACAAAAAAATCTGGGGTGGCTTTCCAGAAAGCAGTCGATCTTAGTGAATAAGCGAATGGGGTCTCCAGGCACACCCGGAGAACAGAAAGCAGCAGGGCAGCCAATCCCTGCAAGTGCAGTGAGGAACTGACTGCTCTTGAAAGGGAGAGGCTGCAGCTTGCCAAGGAAAAGATCTTGCTGAAGAGGGAGAGGCACCAACAGCAGCGGATGGAGCAGATGGAGAGTCACCACCAGTCCTCTGCCAGCTTGACCCAGAGCTCTCAATCGAGGTGCAGGTCGACACCTCAAATGTTGAGGTAGGTACGGTCCTCCTGCAGAGACACATGATAAGTTATAGGCACCCGTGTGCCAATTTTTCTAAGAAGCTCTCTTTGGCCGAGTGCAATTATGATGTTGTAAATTGGGAACTCCTAGCCATGAAACTGGCCCTGGAGGAATGGTGCCACTAGTTAGAGAGAGCTAAAACACCCTTTCATTGTCTACACAGACCAACGTAACTTAGAGTACCTGCAGAATGCCAAACAACTTAATGCGTGACCAACACGTTGGTCCCTATTTTTTTTATCTGCTATGATTTTAAAGTTTCGTACCTCCCTGGTTTGAAGAACCAAAAAGCAACTGCCTTATCCTGGCAGTACAACCGGTCATGTTCACGGGGCATGGTGCAGGCAGAAATGACGTGACAATCCAGTTTGTGGCTCCAAGACAATAGATGGGTTTATTGAGGAAATAAGAACTAACCACAAAAATATCAAACAAAAAAAAAGAAGGGAAAAGAGTAACATAGAGCAGAACTAGAAAAACCAAACAGTGAGAACTAGAGAAACCAAACAGGGAGGCAGTAGCAACATGCAGTGTAACATCTAACACAATGATCTACTAGGGAAATGAACGAAGGTAGGCACTTAAATACAGTGATAATGAGGACTAACAAAAGGCAGATGTGATGCATCAAAAACAACCAATCAACAAGGGCACAGGGCAAAAAGACTCAGGTGAAGAAACTAACACCAATGAACTACAGAACTTACAAGGCCTGAAATTAAGGAAACACAGGGAAATACTACACTATGAGAAAATCAAGAAACAAGTTAAACAGAACATAACCAAGGCAGGGGCAGAGAACCATAAACACAGAGAAACAATATCAAACTAAAGATAAAACAATAAACTACCAAATAGATGGTTACCCTTGAACACATGACTAACACATGACACAGCCAAACACTCAGCCCACAAAGCTATGCGGCTGTCCAGGGAAGAGGGAACACATACCAGGGAAAACTAGAAATTAAGACAGACGGGGAAAGGCAGAATGGCCAGCAATGCCTGCTGGCCAAATGGGGAAGAGTCACAGAGGGTGGGGTTGGACAGACACAGACCCTGACAATGACCCAGCAGACTCAGAGGAACACTCCTCGCCGATCCTATCTGATACCTTCTTTGTGGGACCGGTGGTGTGGACACTTGATGAATTGATCCAGGCTGCCAACTGCCAGCAGGCTCCACTTCTCAACTGCCCCACTGGTAAGATCTATGTGCCCCCATGATTCCGATCTACTGCAACCCAGTGGGTCCACACCTCACGCAGCTCTGGCCATCCCGGAGTTTCCGCCACCCTAAGGCTGATTTCACAAGGGTACTGGTGGCTGGGCTGGCAAAAAGACACTAAAGAGAATGTGGCCTCCTGTCCTGATTGGCCTCAACTCAAATCATCTAACTAACCTCCTTACGGGCTGCACCAGCCCTTACCTGTCCCGTCTCGACTGTGGTCACATTGAGCCATGGATGTTATTACTGACCTCCCATCATCGCAATGCAATACTGTCATCCTAACCATTATTGATAGATACTCTCGTATGTGTCACCTTGTTCCTCTCCCCAAGCTTCCCGTGGCAAACAGATTAGCTGAGGCATTGGTTACCTGGGTCTTCCGATACTATGGCCTCCCTGAAGATATGGTTTCCGACTGTGGACCTGTCTCGAGTTTTCCAGGCATTCTGCAAACTGAACATAACCCTTAGCCTATCTTCAAGCTACCATCCCCAAACCAATGGAATAGCCGAGAGGACAAACCAGGAGGTGTCGAAAGCTCTGCAGCTCCTGTGCATGGACTAACCTGCTGACTGGGCGAGACAACTTCCCTGGGCAAAATATGCCCTGAATGCCAAATGCAATCCCACTACTCATCTCTCTCCCTTCCAATGCGTACTAAGTTTTCAACCACCATTGTTTACATAAGATGCACCACCCTATGACATTCCCCTTGTTGAAGACTGGTTCCATCGATGCAAGGAGGTATGGTGTCATACCCGCTGTCACCTTGAATGCAAAGTGTCTCAACAGAAGAATGCAGTTGACCATTGGAGGCGCCCAGCTCCTGCTTATCAGCCAGGTCAACGGGTTTGGTTATCAACACGAAACCTGAAGTTTCCCTCTTGTAAGAAGCTTGCCCCTCGCTATATTAGGCCCTTCAAAGTTTTACGGCAAGTTGGCCCAAATTCATACCACCTATTGCTACCCAGCATATACTGCATTTCTCCTACTTTTCATACTTCACTGTTAAAATCTGTCCATTTCAGTTCTGCACATCCCCGCATAGATGCTGTCGTCCTGCCCCCTCAGACTTTACAAGACGGAGATAAGGTATACACAGTTCACACTCTCCTTGATTCTTGCCACCGTTGTGGACAGCTCCAATACCTTGTGGACTGGGAGGGGTACGGTCCAGAAGAGTGCTCATGTTGTCCCGCAAGGACCTTCTGGGCCCTGACCTCACCACCACTTTCCATAGGGTCCATCTTCAATGACCAGTGCCCCATCTTCAGGGTCTTTCGGCTCCTTTTTCTGCCTCCAGGAGGTGGCCGTCAGAGGGGGTTCTGTCACATCCTGAAAGGCGGGGCACACGATCTACACGGAAACCAACTTGCCACCCTCAGCACCCTATATAAGGCTTATCCTCTCGCGCACCCAGTGCAAAGTATTGTTGGCTCCATGTGCATTACCAAGCACTCTTCTGACCCTCTCTCTCGTATCTCCTCTGTGAATCCATTTGTCTCTGCCCTGCCTGTTCCTGCCCTGCCTGATCCTGCCTCGCCTGTTCCTGCTTCGCTCGTTCTTGCCCTACCTGTTCCTCCCTGCCTGTCCTGCCCAGTACCCCTGCCCCAGGTCTTGTGGATAATCATAGGACTGATACTGAGACAGATACTGTCTGTACAGAAAATAAACAGTACATATGTAAATATGCATGTGATATCTCAATACAAAAACTCCACAATGTCAGATGAACACAAGCACATCTACAGCAGCTGCTTTTGTCCAAAGCCACGTACAAGTGAAACGAACGGTCTATGAGAAACAGATAATCCTGGCAACTAGGCATAATGCAGCAAGGTTGAGCATCCACTGCATGGCTAAGTACAAGTGAAAGCTGTATTAGGGCTACACAACTACTAACAAAGCAGTTGTACAGTGATCCCTCGATATATCGCGCTTCGACATTTGCGGCTTCACTGTATCGCGGAATTTATATGCAAGCATATCTAAATATATATCGCGGATTTCTCGCTGGTTCACGGATTTCTGCGGATGATGAGTCTTTTTATTTCTGGTACATGCTTCCTCAGTTGGTATGCCTTGCTGATTTCATACATGGGACACTATTAGCGGATGGCTGAGAAGCTACCCAATCAGAGCACCAGAATGCAAATGACGCATGACTGCAGTGTTCATATTTTAGAAATATATTATGATTATTCCTTTAATATTAGTTATCATATCTAATATAATTGGGTAAGTAAAACGAGTGCATTACTGTGTATTATAGTAAATATAAAATTATTTTTGTTAAAATATGTATTATTACAATGTGTTTACAACTACGTTTTGCATATTAAATAAAACTCTTCAATGATATACGATACAGATATTTGTGCATAGTATATAAACAGTGTGTTTACATACCTAATTACATACAAAACGAATCTTACCTAATATCTAAGAGAATATAAAGGGTTTATACTGGAACGCAATCCCCGCGATAGATGAGGGATCACTGTACTTCAGTCCCACTTGCAAAACACATGTGCCAAATCATTACAACAATCATCCAAACACACTGCTGATCAGTCACACTCTACAAAACTGTGTGATCATTGAAGTGCAGTATTGTACCTTACCTCAGCCACAGTTTGGAGATTCAACAGGGGAGTAAGGAGGTATTCATGCAGGAGATATCCACTATCTCCCAGTAACCATACACCTGCAAATGCACCGTCCCTTGCCCACTGACACACTCCACAGTCAGAAAAGATGTAGGCATCATGTGTACTCCCCATCCACTTGGCCACAATGTCTGTGAAAAGTCTTTGATAGTTTTGTATTACCTGTACATTGAGTGCCGAATACCCTTTCCATCAAGTATAGATAGGACTCAAGAGGCTGGGAGTATGAATTGGGATGAGTGTTTCATCCACTGCACCTGCAATGCCAGGAATACCTGCAGTAGCATGAAAACTAATTTTGGTGTCATTCAAGGCATTTCCTTGACACACGCACACACACACACGCGCACACACACACACACACACACACACACTCAGATAGTTGAGAGCGAAGCTTGGGGTCTGAGCAAAGCCATTTAGCCGTGCTGACTGGTTACTGCACTTTACTGATAAAATTTGCCAAGTGGTGAGACTACTGACAAACAATCAATGGAAACTTTATTACGGAATATTCAGAAAATCATCTCGCACCCCACTATTTTAGAATTCCTAAGTTTTACTCTCTTGTACAGAGACCCATGGAATAGGTTTAGATGATAGATCTGTGTTTACAGGAAGGCAGCTGCAGGCTCCGTTTTTGTTCTGGATGCCCTCTGTCTGTCAGGATCGGTCCCTGTCCTGCCCATTCTATATGTCAGTTCCCCATTTGGCCAGCAAGTGTCGCTAGCCATCCCAATGTTCTTAGCTTCAAGTGTGTGTTTCCTGTTCCCCAGGCTGCCTCGTGGCATTTTGGGCTAAGCGGATAACTGTGTCATCCAGGCTCCCTTTTTGTCCCATGTTTAGTATTTAACATTTTTGGTTCTTGGTTTATTCCAGTGTTGGTGTATTTCCGTACTGTTCCTTTCTTTCTTCTTTTGTTATTGCACTGTTTATAGTAACGTTTGGTTACCCTTGTTGTTCTAGTCTCCCTTGGCGTTTGATCCATTGGTCCTTGATTACCCATACCTGTTCCTCAGTGTTCTTAGCTTCTAGTGATTGTTGCCTACCACCACCTGTCTCTAATTAATTTTTATATTATTTATATATTTAAGAGGGACAGTGCTCATTAATCATCAGAAAAAGAGATTGTAAATGAGCCAGAGTTAGCTCTATAGGTTAATTTTCATCTGTTGTCCTTGGCCAGTTCTTGAAAAGTCAACCTGAAATCAGAATAAAATAGCCTACCATAAATATCACATAAAAATAATGTACTGTACATACATACTACTACCCAATACAATGCACACAAAAAAACAGATCAATAAAGAGCGTGCAATACAGATGACAAAAAAGGCAGCGTAAACAGGTCAGTAAGCGACTAATATCTAGTGTTCACAAAGACTATATGGACAAAAATATTGGGACACTCCGCTCAATCATTGAATTAGCATTAACTCCAGCACAAAAACTGTGCACCGGGAGCTTCCTGGAATGGGGTTCCATGGCTGAGCAATTGCATGCAAGCCTCACATCAGCAAGCGCAATGCCAAGTGTTGGATGGGATGGTGTAAAGCATGCTGCCACTGAACACTGGAACAGTGGAAACATGTTCTGTGCAGTGACGAATCATGCTTCTCTGTCTGGAAGTCTGATGGACAAGTCTGGGATCGGTGCATACCGAGAAAACATGACCTGCCTGACTGCATTGTGCCAGCTGAAAAGTTTGGTGGAGATGGGATAAGTTGAGATGGGGTTGTTTTTCAGGGGTTGGGTTAGACCCCTTAGTTCCAGTGAAGGGAACTCTTAATGCGTTAACATACCGAGACATTTTAGACAATTATATGCTTTCTGCTTGGTGAAGGTCCTTTTCTGTTCCAGCATTACTTTGTGCCCCGTGTGCACAAAGTAAGGTCCATAAAGACATGGTTGGATGAGATTGATGTGGAAGAACTTGACTGGCCTGCACAGAGCCCTGACCTCAACCCCACTGAACACCTTTGGGATGAACTAGAATGGAGATTATGAGCCAGACCTTCACATCCAACATTGCTCTTCTGGATGAATGGGCAAAAATTCTCACAGACACACTCCTAAACCTTGTGAAAAGCCTTTCCAGAAGAGTGGCAGCTGTTATAGCTGCAAAGGGGGAACCAACTCCATATCAATGCCTATGGATTTAGAATGAGATATCATGAAAGTTCCTGTAGGTGTATTGGCCAGGTTTCCCCAATACTTTTGTCCATATATTGTATCTTATTGTTAACAAGCCAGTGCTTCAACTGACCAATAAAAGAACAGTATGTGTTGACGTCTCTAATGTGCATTGACATTCAATTCTTTTTATGCGGTTATAGAGAATGCTGACTGAATAAAAGCACTTCGAAGAGAAATAATAGAGTCTCCTCTTGTGGTTCCTCTGGTAACCTAATAACTTGTTCTTTTCATAATGAATGTTTTAAATGGGGGGTTATTATGTAATATTTTAAAAACAGGGCAGAGCTTAACATGTTTAATAACATTTTCCCAGCTCATAAATTTATGTTGGAACCTAATTATCTCTGTATGTAACAGCTTACTCATCCTTTAGTCTTTAGTCACTAGTCTTTAGTCGTTCATTGTGTGTGTTACTCCTAGTTGCTGTTTTTGCTGTATGCTTTTGCTCCTGGTTCTTTGTCTATTATTGCTTTTGTTTCCTGATTTCAATGATATTCCTTGTATTGTATTGGAATTTGTTTTCCCCTTTAAAGTCAAAATCTGTTTGCCTTATATGTTCCCTATGTTCCCTGTGAAAACTCCCTTAATGTTTCCCTGTTTGTTTTGACCCCTTGTGATCAAGTGTACATTTTTAGGTGTAGATTTCATCAATATGACAGGAAATAATGACTCATTCTTAGGATTTCCCCTGTTCACATGGTTAGGTCTCTGATCATATTATCCTTCACTTTGATGTCACTAAGATGTCAATTTTGGTGCAGTTTGTCTTAGAATTTGAACAGGTCCAGATCTTCACCTATACCAATGTGCCTGCAAATTTTAGAAAAGATCGGTGAAATATGTTCTGACTGACCATGCTGACAAGTGCCTGAGCTTGCCTTCTCTTTGCTATCACTATGTGGTGCTGGTTCAATTTTGGGGTGATCTGTCTCAAATTATCATCACTTCCTGGACAGGAGAGGGTGATGGGAACTGGGCAGAACAGGAGTGAAGCAGGCAGGGTAGGTCAGGGCTAGACTGAAGATGCAAGAAGAGAGATATTCAGCAAGTCACATGGAAACAATACCTTGCACCGAGTGGGAGGCGGAACAGGGTTGTAAAGGGAGCAAGACAGGTGTTTCCACTCTGTGGGGGGCTAATTAGGTGGTGTTTGCATGTAGGACATCACAAATCCCCCTGACAGCCACCACTCGGAGGCTGAGAGAGGCACTGGGGATGGCTCTGGGGACAAGGGCCCTACCGGGATGTGTTGTCACGGTGGAATGCTGACACCATGGATGGGTCGAGAGCATCAGCCACAGCCACCCAGGTCCTCTCTTCTAGGCCATAGCCTTCCCAAGCAACCAAGTACTGCAGCTGCCCATGCTGTCTGGAGACCAAGAGAGCCCGGACCACAAATGACACGCTGTCATCCAGAGGGATGGGTGGCAGAGGTCCCGCAGCGTCCAGTGGAGGATGGGCAGTGCTGTAGTGCACACGCACAAGGACACATGGGACAATGACAAGATATAATAGACCCAGGGCAGCTGCATTTTACCAGACCAATCTGTTTGATAACTTAGAAATGACCAATGTACTTTGGGGACAACTTATGGAAGGCAGAGGTTTTGTGTTGATAGCCAGATCCATTGCCCGGGCCAAAACACAGGGGCAGGGTATTGATGGTGTTCAGCCTGTCCTCTGGAGCCAGGCCCGTGTCCAGTGGTAATGATCAGTTTTCTTCCACACACCCTTGCTCCTGTGGTACCAGTCCTTGACGATGGGCACCACTGGGATTCCCATGGAAATAGTGATGGCTGATATCCCAGGATGCACTGGAAAGGGGTGAGATGGGTGGCCTGCTGGGTGAGCGAGTTCCTAGCATACTCTGCACAGGGCACGTGTCAGGCCCCCATCTAGTGATTTAGCAGTGCAAAGGAGCCTGAGGGTCTTGGTGACCTCCTGGGTGGTCTGTTATGTCATGCCGTTGAACTGTGGGTGGTAGCTGGAAGAGAGACTAAGCAACACATTCACCTGGGAACACAGAGATTGGCAAACCTTGGAAGTAAACTGGAGCCTCTGGTCAGAAGATGTCCTTGGGAACACCTAGGAAATCAGCCTGCTCAGTGGCTAAGGGGAGCTTGGGAAGTGGAACAGGCTTTCACATCATAGCGAATAAGTCCACAGTGGTCAGACTTACAGTACAGCCTCGGGATACCAGGAGGTCCATGATAAAATCGAGGGCAATATGTGACCAAGGGTGAGTCGGCGCAGGAAGAAGGTGTAGGAAAACTGCTGGCTAATGGTGAGATATCTTCTTCTGGGCACACTTGGGCCATGATGCCCCAAACTCCTCGGGTTCCTCTCTCCATCTCAGTCACCAGTAGCAATGCACAGTGGAGATGCCAGGGTAGACAGAAATGAGGAAGGTGTACACCCATTGAAATTCAGCTGATCTATAAGCAAGAGGGACATACACTTTTCCGGATGGACATTCTGCTGATGGAGGGACTTGTTGCTGGGCCTCGCAAATGGACCCCTCTAGGTCCCAGGACACTGACCCAAAAAGCAGGTGATAGGAATGATTGGGACAGGTTCTTCTCGCACCATTAGAGGGTCAAACTAGTGAGCATCAACTTTGACCATGGAATATAGGACACTTTAAAATCAAAGTGGATAAAAAAGAGAAACCACCAAGCCTGACATACATTCATTCATATAGCCATGCTCAGGTATTCGAGGTTATGGTGGCTGGTCAGAACAAGAAATGGATGCACAGCCCCCTCTAGCAAATGCCACTATTCTTCAAAGGCCGGTTTTATTTGCCAACAGTTTGCAGTTCCCAATATCATGCTTCCGTTCTGCCAGTGTCAGCTTCTTGCAAAAGAAGGCACACAAATGCATCTTCCCTGCTTCACCTTGGAATTAAGACAAAAAGGCTCCAACTCCCACCTCTGAGGCATCTACCTCCACCACGAAGAGCAAAGCCAGACTGAGCTGCCTGAGAACAGGTGCTGGACAGAAGAGGTCTTGGAGCCAAAAGAAAGCAGCCTTAGCATCAGAGGTCCAGTTGAACAAGGCCCTCTTGGCGTCAGCGATGCTGCTACCAAACTGAAGCCTCAAATAAAGCAGTCTTAAAAACTGGAAAACCCCAGGAAGTGCTGTCATTCTTTAGTTGTTCTAGGTCAGGGCCAGTCTCTCATGGCTCTCACTTTATCTTCATCCATCTCCACAGCCCTGGTTGGATTTGGTACCCTACAAACTTGATTGAGAACTAGTGGAATTCACACTTCTCACCTTTCACAAAGAGCTGGTTGTCACGGAGATGCTGAAAGACCTGCCTTATATGATGTACATGTTGTTCCAGGGAATTGTCTCAAAATGTACTTCCAGGTTGGCAACTAGAGATGCACCGATCCGATATTCAGATCGGTATCGGCATCGTTCCAGACCTATTAGCCGGATTGGGTATCAGCCATATGTGACCGATCCATGCCCGATACTTATTTAGTTCTCACCAGTCTGTAAAATGCTCCTGCTATTTCTTGTTAAATTGATTTGTATAATTACATAACAGCTCTTTCCCATTTTAGATGTATGTTTTGTGGCATTCAAGCTGAATGCTAATGCTGCCACTCAGTTATTTGCAATCTTTGTAAAAGAAAATATTTAAGAGGTGGAAGTAGTGTTTAGTGGAAAATCCCACTAAACAAAGTGCACACAGTTGTACGAGGTAATGCAAGTAATATGAAAAAAGCAATGGATAATTTGGGAGTCGCTAGCTTGGGCTGTTTTGTGCAGTCACTTGTGATACATGAGGGACTGCTATCACAACGATGTGTAAGCAAGTTGGATGTCTAAGTAAGTTGCGTATACTCTCTTGGAAGATATTCAAACTGAACTGCAAATGCCTCAAAAACGCTTAAAACAAGATGCACAAATGAGGTCGGACAGTACGTTATGCATGTTTCTAGTTGCCTAATTAAAGATTTTTTGGCATATATATTTTCATTTGTATTAGGTAGTTTAAAAAATAATACTATATAGAGTGTATATATATACATATAATTAAAATATTAAAGTAAAAAGATCTCTTGTATTGGAATCTGTAACGGTAATGGTAGTTGTATATCGGAATCGGATTAGAACTTAAAAAATGTGGATCGGCCCATCCCTATTGGCAATAATACAATGCCTCTGCAAAATTTGAAAAATATCTGTCAAAAACTTTTGGAGTTATCGTCTTAACAGAATTAAGTGTCAGAACTACCTTTATTTTGCTATCACTGTGCAGTGCTGATTAAATTTTGGCATGATCTGTCTCAAAATTTAATCAGTTCCATTTTGGCCGCACCTACAATGCCTCTGCAAAGATTGAAAACGATCCATCAAACGATTATAAAGTTATTGTCTTAACAGTGTCAAGCGTCAACTGCCTGTGCAGCTTTGCTTCAGTTTTCAGGTGATCTGTCTCAAAATTTAATGAATTTTAGTTCCTCCCCATTCAAATGCAATGCAAAGTTTGACAAAGATATGTCAAGCAATTACTGAGTTATTGTCTCACATACCAAAGTGTCTGTAGAGGCAGCAGAGAAGGTGGCAGACTGGTTCCCCAAAACCAAGGCAATACAGTTACATTAACAGGTGTTCCTCATCCCTTCTCCAAACATTTTAAACAATTAAAATGTAATTATTGTTTAAAACAAGTAAAGGGAAAATGAATAGTGGTCATACCATAGCACACAACAACAAAATGTGTCCCCTGCATTTAACCCATGTGTCACATCATGACAAAGCAGGGGGTAGCTAATTCAGTGCCTGGGGGTGGTATCTTGCCCAGGATACTTCAGTGGCAGTTTGCTGGTTGGGGATTCAAACCAATCATCTTTTGATTACAAATGTCGGTCCCTAACCAACAGGCTACCACAGCCGTAGTAGTATGTATCCTGGAACTAATATTAAATGTGAAGGTATGTAAATGATCCTTCTAGTTGCCAATGCAGTATTCAGGTGTTAAAACACCAATTAATAGCTTACATGCACTGAAGAGTCTGTAGCCTTTCAAGCATCAAACTAGCAGTACCCAAATATAAATAACTGTCCTGTATTGGGGGTATTTTGTATGCTCAAAGTTTCTCCTCTGTCTGACCAGAATCAGGGTGACAGCCTGATATGACTGTTTGCTAAATTCTGCTGGTGTTTTGTGTATAAAGTGCTGCCACAAAAAGCCATAAAATCGCAGGGGATAGTGTGCTGCCCAGCTAGCCGGCTGTGTGTAAATGCAGCTCCTGTCAGTCAGATGGTGTCAAGCCATGGTATACATGTGTGACAAGAGCATTACATCACTGGGCAGAAGACCTGAGTGTAATGCAGCCCCCGCATTTGCTTTATTAACAGACCCCTCCATCACTGCCACACACTGTAACCATCACAGTTGGGCTCACGTCAAAAGAAATATGCTTTCCTCTGTACTGAAAAGAAAGCCATCAAAGACAGGTTCTTCTGCCACATGGAATGTTTTTAAAACATAAAAGTATATAAGTATATAAAATGTCTGAAAAATGTAAGTTATGGACATTTTATGGATATTTTATTTTTTTGACAAGTTTTGGACATTTATTAAGTGTTTCAGTGGATTCAACTTTTTTGGCATCCATGAGAAACTGATCATTCAGAACCACAGTTCACTCAGCTGACTTTCAATTTAGCTTTAGAACTCCTCTTCAGAGAGCTGTGATTCAGGGTAGATAGCAGTGTAGCCTTCTAGGAGCCAAGCCCTGCATGTATCATTGAACTGGAAAGCACAGACAGAGAAATGGAATTCTATACGATGCTGCTGCTGTGCTGGAGGCTGTTTTCTGGAGTGCACTGCTGCTTGAGGTCCAGTGTGCCCAAGGGAAGCTATTTTAACCTGGTATGTCAGCATGTCAGTAACAAGGACACACTGAATCATGTCACCCTGGTGCGAGTCACACATAAGTGTGACATATTTTGCAGCATCAGAAAGACTGGGCAGCACAATCTGCACGTTAGCTGCCTGTCACGGTGATGGCTTCGAGCTGGTACTGACCCACAATTGTCTTGTGTTGAGCACCCCAAAGGAGTTTGATTATTCAAGTAGGAATGTCTCGAAACACTAAAGGCTTTCATGTTGTCTAGGTAGCAAGTCTTTTCACTATAGGAGAATAATGGCCAAACTTTCCTAAAATATTTGTATTGTAGCCTATGATTATTCTAGTTTTATTTATTTTGTTGTTGAGTGTTAATGCAGTGCAGAAAGGGATTCGTAGGTATAAAAATCATGTATGAAAAACAAGCAAATTCTAATTGTTCAGGAAGAAACGAAGAAATGCTTTTTAAAGGAATTATAGTTCATTCTCTTGATACCTGCCATTCAGGTCTGAATGGCATTATGGGCTGAAAAGGCCTATTTATGCCTCTGACTGTGCCATGCGGTGGCTTTGAATCCTACTGCACTTCAAAAGAATAGACTTCTGTCAGAGCACCTAGAACCGAACCTAAAGAATCCACTGAAATTGAATGCAATCTAGTTATGAAGCACCGAAAAAAGCTACATGACATAGAAAGCCACAGAATAAGAAATGATCCGATTTGATCAATAATCTTCCTACATTACTGGGTCTCATATACTTTTTGAAAACAGCTCTGCTACAAACTACAGGGGACAAAAAAACTGAAGTATGTAAATTGTACAGTGTTCTTTCTCTTGTGCGCAGTCATCATAAATATGCCATATGGGAGAAATGAGCTATGAGTCCTCACCAAGTACGAAATTCGGCTTTAGGGGGAATGTAAGAGAGAGCTGAAATTAGGGAAAACAGTTGCCCAGACATGCCAAGCACTGATGAAGGGTGGATGGCAGCCTGGGATTTTAGATAAACCCAGTCTGGCAGAGCTGGCGCATACTATACGCACTGATCAGGATGGGCTGTTTGTAAATCTATCAAACACAAGAAATGGAAGAAATATGTGTGCAAATGAATCACAGTAATCATACTTGCAGTGTTTCTCTGTCCTGTGCTTTGAGGTGATATTTCTTGACATTGAAGTTTCCAGATATGGATTTAGTGTTGAATTCGTCATTTAAGCATGACAAAATTATTACTGGGCATTTTAGGGTGCAAAACATGATATACTGTTGTGCTTTTGAGTTTCAATAACTGAAAAGATTGAGTGTTGGGTGACTTTTTGGGCAAAACAATCAGTAACACTTTACATTAACTGCACCTTCATAATACCTTTATAAATCATTCATAGAACATAAGGATCCTTAAAATCCCAACACATTTTAACAGCTATAACTCTTGTGTATTTTACTTCTTCTGTTCTATATTCTAGAATCAATAGAATTTAACTTCATTATGAAAATGGACTGGGGTAACTTCGACCCCAAAAATAACACAGGGGTTAATATACATTAAAAACAAACATGGCATGATAATAACAAGCATTATAACTGTATAATCATATAATGTTTATTATTAATGTATATTAAAGCTGTTCAGATATGCTAGGAGGTTATATTCACTTGTTGCTTATGAATGTTCTATGAATGCATTATGAAGGTCCAATGAACGGTCTAAGAATGCATAATGAATGCATTAGGTAATTTCAGTTCATGTAAAGGGTTACCATACATTCGTGGTACATTTCAAATCAGGGTTTGATCATAGAAACCGTATGATTTAAATAAGCCCTCCTACAAGGAAGCCATTCATATAAAAAGGAAACTACAAGCCATTTAGCCCAATGCTATTTATCAAAAAGTATGCAATGCACTTGCGCATCCATTTTGATGGGATCAAATTCACTAAGTGCAAAGCAAACAATCAAGCCTAAGAGGATTATAGGTACAGAATCAGAATTATAAACTGTTGCTAGTGTGTGAACACTGAAAGCCCAGAATCACATTAAGTCTCCATGATGCAGTGAAATTGTAATATTCATTATTTAAAAATTGCACCATTGGGAGGAATTAGATATTATTTGAAATCAAGTCACATTAAGCAAATTGTATGATCCATGTTACTTTGATAAGTATGTCCAATAAACACAACTATATCTATCCTTTTGTCTTTCAGTTTCTTATCCATTGCTGAATTGCAGGACATATATGTACATTGGTACCACTTAACAATAATACTACCCTTAAAAAAGGTTTATGAATGATTTATAATCAGGTTATTAATTAGGTTGTAACACTATGTAAATCATTAATAGACAATTATAGACACTTATAATTTTATTTTTATTAATGAGTTACTACCATTTATAAGTGGCAAAAAGGAACCTGAATATAAAGTGTACATCTCTACTTTGGTCAGCTGGTTGCACACACATGCACATGCATTTACATGTATGTTAGAGTTTTATTACCTTGTAATTGGTCTGTAGGTTTTGTAAGCTACCCCAATGCTTTTCATATAGCTCATTTTAGGTTTATAATGGAATAATATAGATTTGCCGTAAGATTTCTTGCATGAGCGTGAAAGTCTGAAAGCATGAGTGTCACACCAGGTACGTGAGAGTTGGCAACCCTGTGTATGTGTGTATGTATGCATATTAAAGAGACAAACCATTTTTAAAGATAATATTTGATATAATAGAAGTAGCAATAGCAAAGCTTCCATAAAGGAATTAACAGGGGCTACAGTGTGTGTCTTTGTGTGCTTGCAGTTGTGACCCAGACAGGGTGTGTGAGCACAGGAGGCTATAAGCTGCGGAAGCTGAGCACAGCACTGGAGGACCCCAGTCAACAGCAGGATGGGCCCCAGCCACAGAAACTGTCACACACATCCACACTGATCTGATGCAGGGGTAAGAGCAACAAAGCATTTGTTGTCACATTTGTTTTTTTTCCCCTTATAAATAAGAAGCTGAGACCTGATTTATAAAGAATATTCATAAATTCTTATACCTGAGGAAATATGCGTACGAAAACTCGTCTTTCTTTCAATAAGTAAAAGTCAGATTTTTAAAATGTTGTGTACACCACAATACGTATCTTACAGGTTTAAATCCTATATATGGTACAAACAATCATACATGTGCGCACTTAAGAGACCGCCCCTTTCCCATCCATTAGTTACGCAAATTAGCTATGTGTATATAAACATGCACATCCTACATTAGCAACGCTAATGGAGCTGCAAACAAGAGAGGGAAAAAAGGAATTTCTCAGAATGTGAAGTGCAGACTTTACAGTATCTGAAGTAAAGGAATGTCAAACCATTTTATCTAATAGTGGCCCAGTGTGACAAAAAAAAACATAATGTTAGTATACGATTGCTGCTGTTAATACGGTCAGTTCAACAAGCTGGACAAAGACCGAAATAAAAAAAAAAAAATGGCCGGATTTAAAATCTGCTGGGCTGGCATTCCTCTTGTCTATGCGGTTGGTGAATTGGGGGTAGCCCTTTCACAGTGGTGAGGGTTAGGAGAGGAAGATCCCTGTGAATGTGAAATATTTGTGCATCCCTAACCTCAGCCCATAACATTCTGCTAGACTGAACGTTAACATAAAATGTGTAAAGAAACGGTACTGTACTGTACACTTTGCATGTCAAATTACCTTGTGATTTCCTAATTAGACTTTCAATATAATATAAAAGCCATCTAAATTATGCTAGATTATGTACAAAGTTATGAGGCATGTGCGCATTGGGAGCACTATGTTTTGAACCCATTACTAGAAATGCACAATTGACAGCACTGAAGAGTTTAAAACTTACAGTCACAAAGACAGCTACCATGTGATTAAGGCTGGTTGCCAAGACTAAGACTTTTAAGGCAAAACTTTTAAAATTAAACATACACAAACAAATATTATGCATCACTAATATTTAAATATTATATGATTTTATGTGATCCACATCTTTTGAGTATTGTGTTTGGCTTTCCATAACTGCTGAGGTAAGGCTTGGCCTCAAATTTATGCTGCAATGAGTGTAGCACCAGCTTGCAGGATGGCTCCAGCACGCCGCCATCACTGTAGTATGTAAGATGATAACTCAAAAAGTGCTTAAGGATCTTGTTCACACTATGCACAAGCATTATATGGGAGCCAAGCTGGAAATGATGAAATCTTGAGACAGATCACCCCAAAATTGAAGTAGCGCCACATAGTGGTAGCAAAAAACGGCAGTTTTGACACTTGATACCGTTAAGATGCCCCAAAATTGAAGTAACGTGGCTTTATGGCAGCAAAGGGAAAGGTGAAAATCTACACTGGTTTAATTTTCAGTCAAATTGCCTCAGAAATAAAGCAAAGCCACATCAAATTTCAAAATCAAGACAAATCGCACTAAAATTGAAGCAGTGCGGAACAGTGATAGCAAAGAGAAGACACTTGCTATTATCACAACATTTGATTTTTCTCAGTGTTTGTGGGGCAAAGACATATTCAGTCATAAAAGTCTTGGTGGCACCTAATAAACTGTCAAAGAAATGTTTTCTTGAACTTTGTGCTTTGATACAGACTCACAAAAGCCATCCATAATCATCCAGTTCTTCAAATTTCACAGCTACTGCCAACATTCAGGATAGTCTGTCACACTGTATAAACTGTTGTGTCCCAAACCATTTGCCTATATGCTTGATAGAATGCTGAGGGATAGGTTAGTCTGTTGCATTTGGGATGACAATACACAATGATGATTGTTGTCAGAGTCTAATATGGATTTCAAAAAAGCCTTATAAATAGCTCAAGCAACGGAATTATTGATACAGCATACTCAGGAGATGCGTAGTGAAGGGGTGGGGCCTTGGCCCTGTGCCGACAATCAGCTGCCTGGATGCAATTCTACATGTGATGGGCAGAAGCCCTCCATGGACATCTAAGCCACTGGTGTGGGGGTGTTCATGACTTCAAGGATTTCCGATTCAGGGATGTGGAATGTCATTTTTGCCATAAATAGACCATATTGTGCAAGTTTGCTGGACTAGAAAGAAATGTTTTGGCACAAAAAGCAATCCACGTCACACACATTAACACATTGAAGTGGACACAGGAGATGCTTTTTCAGTAATAAGTGAACATACTTACTATGTTTTTTCAAGACTTGAAGTTTACATTATTCGCTCAGGAATAAAGTGGAAGCAGAAAAATAATCAATCACCGGCAGAGCTGGATCGCTTGGAGAGAAAGGGGATCATTCAGTCAATTCAGTTCCCCCACTGGGCAGCCCTTGTTGTGCCAATGGTTAAGTCTCATGGCTCTGTCCAAATTTGCAGAGACTACAAGCTTACAGTTAATCAAGTCTCAGTGCTAGATGCTTACCCAGTTCCCAAAAAAGGAGACCTTTTTGCAGCACTTACTGGAGGCCAGACTTTTACTAAGGCATGAGTTAGATTTAGATCTATATATATCTATATAAAGCAGGCAATTTGAAGGCAAATGTTGATACTCTGTCATCTACCTTTGCAGAGGGAGATTGGCCAAGTGCTGCTTTCTGGGGATACAGTCATTTTGCTGGAGAGTCTCACCACTTTCCCAGTAAATACCCACCACATTCACCTTCGGACAAAAGCTGACCCAGTGTTGTCAGAATTGCATTATGGTGGCACGCAAATATCACAAGTGACACACAGTTCCGTAGCCAAAACACAACCCCCATTTTTAATACACCCCTTTCTGAAAACAATGAACACACACCTCTAGAACATTCCCCAGATCCCTAGGACAACCCATTAATTAACATATTAGTATACAATATAGCATCCCGTTAGGATTTAACTGACTAGTACCCTTATATCCCCTTTCATTTATCATTTTTTTGAAACACACATGCATTCCATGGAACAATTTACTAATCTTGTCCATATTACACGACTGTTTTACTCCAACTACCAATTCAGCCTGTCTGTTTTTTTTTTCATGACTCTTGAGGATCTCCCCAAAACTGGCATCTCCCTACAGTCTGACTCATCCTGTTGCTTTCACTCTGCAGGAACATTCACCTGGTGTGAATCCTGCTCTGCCGTTTGCTCAGGTGTAGGTGATGTTTGTTTGTCTTTCTGTGTGAAGGTCTCCATTGTTCTCAGCAAGTCCCTGCAGTTTTGTCTGTGAATCCACCTGTCCTCTGTTTCATACAGTGTAGGAGTATAGGACCATCTCTCATAACACTGTTGCTTTCCTTGTCCTCTGTTCCTTCTCTGAGTAATATATAAGCAAGACCCTAGTAGGTCAGTCAAAGTATACCTTATGTAGGTCCTTCAGCATTTTCTTCTTTTGAAAAAGTGCTGGGTCCTTAGGTCGCTGCCTTTTTAAGCTGCACCCCTTTCTCCACCATCCCATTTGCTTGTGGGCAGTGGGGGCTAAATGCAACATGCTCAAACGTGTAGTTAGCAGTAAAATCACAGAACTCCAAGCCTGCATATTGACGTCCATTTTCTGGCACCATAATTTTAGTTCATATGCAATACGACTGCACTGGTAGTTTTACTATTCAGTATTGCCATTTTGAGATAATTGGAAAAATAATCAATCACCGGCAGGTAGTCTTTGCCACTGTAATGAAACAAGTCAGTCCTTACCTTGTCCCAGGGAACACCTGGTATCACATTGGGATATAGTGGTTATTTCTGCTGCTTTCTCTGGTCCTGGATGCAGACACTGCAGGTTTGAATCATTTCCGTGATGTCCTTGTTCAGTCCAAGCCAACAGACGGTGTCTCTGGCCAGCCATCTAGTATGTTCAATGCCGAGATGTCCTTGATGAAGACTCTTTAGAAGCTCTCTTCTCAGCGCTGTTGTAATCAATATCCTGTCCTTATTCAGTACCAATCCATACACAAATGACAAACACTTTTGAAATTCATTAAACTGAGGACACATCTGCTTGGACCAATCATTGGGTAGGAGCTAGATCACCTTTGTCAATTGTGGGTCTTTCTGTGTCTCTTCTGCAATTTTTTGTTTCAAAATCAAAGACACGGATATTGCTTCAGTCACAGCATTGATGTTCATTGCTGTCTCATCCAGGAGCTCATTGTTTTCTGGCACTGTTGTTCTTGATAATACATCTGCAATTATCAGAAACCTCCTTGGTTTATGCATCAAGGTGAAGTCATATATCTGAAACCCTATCATCATTCTCTAGATTGAAGGTGACATTTCATTGAGGTTCTTCTTTCGAATATTGACTGAAAGCTTGTGATCTGTTTCAAATTGTGGCAGTCCATACAGTGAAATTTTTCACACCCAAATATGAGACCCAAACACTCTGTTTCTATCAGAGCATATCCTTGTTCTGTACCTGCCATTGATCTGGCTGCATGATTTCCAGTGTCCATCATGTTCCTGTAGTAGAACAGCTCCAAGCCCATCTTTTGAAGCATCAGCTGATGGTATTGTTTTTCGGTTAGGGTCAAAGAATGCCGGAATACAGGTTCTGTCATCAAAAACTGTTTAAGCTGCGTCCATTTTGACTCCTTCTGTCTGCAGCATCTGGCTCAAAGCAGATGTCTTGGCCTAGACGTCTGAACCTGGCACATTTCGCTTTTGAACTTGAGTACTTTTGGACTCATTGCAAAGCACTCTCCACTCTGTGGGTGTGCTCTTTCATTGTTGATGAAATGTTCCTGAAAATTTCTGATTCCAGTATTCAGCCCCATGCACTGCCTCAGCCAGGTCAGCACCACTTGGTGCCACCATAAAGACACATTTCACCAATCCCATTGCTTCACTGGTCACATCACCCAGCAGTGACTCTGTGCCTTTTGGCAGCACCACAAATGGAAATGCATGAACCATATCCTTATACTGCAACTCCAGCTGAAATACAGCTAGACTATCAATTCTCTGTCCATTATATGCCATTAGATTTATTTGCATGTTTTTATTTATTTGGGGTATAATTTTCAGCTTCTTAAAATCGTCTATTGTAATTAATATATAATTTAACAGCAGGTGAACTAGCCATTTATTTATCTGTGTTGTACGGTTCCCTCCCTTCACTGTCTCCATCGTTGACCACCACTCCAATAAACATGTCTCCATCACAGTCATGAACAATAGAAGCTGTGTATACTCACGTTTTCTCTGCAGTTAGCATCTTTGATTTCATATGTTTGCTGTGTGATTTTTCCCACAGCATCTGCAACTCTCCACTTCCAACTTCTCACAGCTGGCTTGTGCCTTCTTTGACAGATGCACACGGTATACTGATGTTTATTTTCCCAACGAACCCATCTCTAATGTTCAGGTATGACATCCTGACTGCTCTCATGAATTTCCTCCACATTCCCCAGATTTTACACTGCTGGATTTTTATATGTGTGGGACCTTAAAGGATGTTGTGTATCATAGAAAACCAGCTACACTGACCGCACTTTGAGAATAAACTGAAATAGCATGCGCAGCAATCTCACTGGACACTTTAGCCAATGTTGCTCGAGCAGTAGTTCGCCATAATCAGAAGTGTCTGGATGCACATAGGAAACACTTTGAGCACCAGTTGTAAATGTAAAAGTCAAAGGTGACTTAAATTCATCCCCTGATATCTGTAGAAATTTTGTAGTAAATTTACTAATTTAGGGGCGGCACGGTGGTGCAGTGGATAGCACTGTTGCCTCACGGATCGGGGTTCACGTCTCCGCCCGGGTTCCATGTGTGTGGAGTTTGCATGTTCTCCCCGTGTCATTGTGGGGTTTCCCCCCACACTCCAAAAAACATGCTGAGGCTGATTGGAGTTGCCAAATTGCCCGTAGGTATGCATGTGTGCATGAATGGTGTGTGAGTGTGCCCAGTGATGGGCTGGCGCCCCATCCTGGGTTGTTCCCTGCCTTGCACCCGCAGTTTCTGGGATAGGCTCTGGAGCCCCCGCGACCCATATGGAATAAGCGGTTATAGAAAATGGATGGATGGATGGATGGATTTACTAATTTAATGTAATATAAATACAGGTTTTCCTTGTTGAAGTGTGTATACAGTTTTTGGTCCCCTCTGTATATGCATAAACTGTGGTTTGCAGTTCTTTGCCATTTCATCATAAATATCAGTAAGGAGGAAGACAATGGGGTTTCATATTACTGTAATTTCCATATTTCTGTAAGCTTCCAGGGCACTTCACTTTCCAAATCAATATACCCTCCTTACAAATAAGGGCTATTTCTGCAGCCTAGTCAGTTTTAGTGAAGATCTCATTATATTATGGCTATATGGAGTGAGATATCTTCATAGCCCAAAAAGTCCAAAGGGGAATCTTGTATTAAAAATACCTACAGTACAACATTAACTCAAGGAACTTAGCATCCCAATAAATTGCAATACACTATATTATTCCAGAATGTCATCACATTGCATGCCTCAGCTCAAATTAAACAATATACTTCCCCTGGAATTCCATTTTTTACATTTTATAGGTTGATATTCTTCATTCAAACTCTTTTGTCTGGTGTCTTATAGAAAGGATATTAAAATGCTGTCTGCTGTGAATAAAGTCTTCCATCTGGGATCATGGTTTACATGCCTGTATGTTTCAACAATGATTGTGTCTTTTGTGTTTAATATGCCAGGGGAACTGTGGGTAAAACAAGCTGCTCCTGAAAGATCAGCTCTAATTTATTCCATCTTGAAGGTAACATGTGACTTGATCCCTGTGTGGTTTCTTTTTTTGTTACTGTACACATTTTCATTTATTCAGACAAACTTAGGGGCTGTGAAAGGTTATGGTCCTTGGGGGAAGCAGCTGCAGAAATGCAGACTGCTCCTTCTTGCGAGATTAGACACCATCAACTCTGTTGCAGTTTCTCTGGGCCTAGGTTCACTGGGGGCACAGTGATAAACTGCAGAGCCATATTGCACCACTTCATCGACTTCTTAGACAGCCCAAGCTGAGAGAGGAAGTCATTGCACTAAGCTGCATTGGTGAAATCCCTGAAAATTTCAGAGCAGCCTAACTTAAAGAAAACATACAAAGTGAATTCCAAATGCCTTAAAGGGCAGAAGCATGCCATGCTTATGTTACGGCTTGGAGACATTTTGCAATCAATTTTGCATTGAGTCATCAGCTTGTCATATTGTGTTCCTTCACAATTGCAATATTTATATTTCATATCTGGCCCATTATTTTGCCCAAGAGCATGAGTCCCAGTAATTTTATTAGTAGTGGGAAGAACTTCAGGAGCTGACCAGGGCAAAATATCAAGCAGAAACACCTGTAACTACCAAAAAGGACTCCTTTACCTAACCCAAACAAAAGGAAAATAAAGATACACAAAACCCCTAACTAGCCAAAAAAATTAGAAAACAAATCGAAACAAAATGGCATCACGCTCCCTACTTCCCCAGCTACGCACAGTGGACACAATACTTACAAATAAAGGCTATCCACAGAATAGAATCAGAAGCAACCACATCCAAAAAGGGATAAGCAAAATCAAATGTCATATAGCAACAACAGCCATGCACAATCAATCAGGACATATAGCAAAAACAACAAGTACAACAAATTCAAAGCAATGGCCTTCTGTTCATTGTCTAGACAGTCTTTAAAGGAAATGATGAATGGGAGGCATGAGATCTAATAGTGGGCGGGGCCAGGAAAAGAAAGACACAGCCAATGAAACATCCACCCAACAGGCAGAGCAAATTAAACTTGGAGTTGTAACATTATAGTATCTTCAAAACATATTTAATCTATCTGCAGTGAACCAGGCCCCCAGCTCAGTGCATAAGGATTCCTGTTTAAGATGCCACTTAAGAAGGCCACAGCCAGTGTGCTGTTTTTTAATTATTATATTAATTTAATATAATGAAAGAGATCCATCCATTCATCCATCTATTTTCTGTTACTGTTTATCCCATTAGGGGTCACGGGGGGTCCGGAGCCTATCCCGGAGGATGCTGGTGCAAGGCAGGGATCAACCCAGGATTGGGCGCCAACCCATCGCAGGTGAAAGAGATCCCTTTTGATATTTTTATTATTCTTTTTAACTTTATTTAATAAACACAAAGAACAGAAAGGTAAAAAATGAAACTCCATTTTGATATAATATACACTGAAAATCAAAGTGAAAAAAGGATATTTTAATTATTATTAGTGTAATGTTCTTGCTTTGTTGTCTCTGTAGTGGCTAATTGGTAAGAGTGACTGTGATTTGTTTAATCATTTACAGAAGTAATAGATAAAGTGCTTATTAAAAAGAGTATTTTTCTATATTTTGCAGCACCATAAAAAATATCTTCCAGCCTAGCTTACTCATCTTGTTTTGAATCTTGCTGCTAAGGCCTTGACTGCTGGTGATACATGAAATTGGGCGACATAATGACTTCTTAATAATGCAATTAATGTGAACCGGCCCCTTCTGCACTCTTGTAACATGTGTAAATTAAATGGTCTGCAACTCTGCAGATTGTCTAATACACAGGCCATGTCCATGAAGAACTGTGTTGTAGTTAATTTATACTTTTTTCCTGACCCGGGTCTCTTGAGGGTTTATGCAAATTCCCCCTTAGATCATCTGGCACGCTCCCTCTGCATGCATGCATTGATCTTTTGGTAATGACTAATGCACTCCCAATTACTGCTATTGGACACAGGATTACCAGTGACTTAAGGTAAATTAAAATCAAGAGCTTCTTAAGAATGGGGCAACTCAACAAATGACTGCAATGACTTTTGATCTTCACAGGCTTAAGCTAGCTATTTGTGTTGACACTAATGCCACATGCTATTAAAAAGGTTAGATATGTACATTTTTCATATGTACATATCATTCTTGCAGTACCTCACAATAATAGAGTGCTGTTGAGAACTACAAACAAGCTGGCTCCACCTGTTGTTACTAAGGAGACCAAGAATGGGAACAAAGACAGCAGACACTGTTTAAATATTCATTACAACTTCTCAACATGGATTTGGTGGTAATAACCTGGATGCGTCAATGTCATACGAATGAATGTCTGCTTCTTCTGATTAAGGCTTTCTTCTTTTCATTGGGGTTGTTTTTCTCTAGTTATGTCATGAGCGCAGTCCATATTCCCTTTGTTAGGTCTTTGACAGATTGGTGTACATTAAAATCACAGGCAGGATATAAATATGGAAATTTTCCACCCTACAGCTGTGAAGAAGGACAGTGATGTACAACGCATAAAATAAACTGAGATTCACCTTATATATTAATGGCTAAAGGGCAACAGAATTGTATGTGTGGAGTCTGGGGACAGGTCTGACAAACACCTCGGGAGGAAGGTCTTGGTGACCCTGAGGTAACTCAGTTCACATGCTCTCATTTTCTGTGTAGATATCAGTTGGGGCATTCCCCCTTGGTTCATGCCTAGCAGCCCAAACCAAAGCCTAACACCAGTCCAAAAACTCGCAGAATAATATCACTCTGGTTTCATTTTGTCCCAGATTCATAATCCCAAGTTTACTCCTTACTTTTCGTGTAGTTTTAATCCTATTCAGCCACCCTAGTCCTTGTTACCCTTGAAAAAGACGACACCCCTCCTAATAATCCACAGCCATCCAGAGATCGGTCCCACTGTCAAACGGTTATGTTTGCCATCCTTGCTAAAGATGTTCCTACATGCTGCTTCCGTAAATCTCCCATTATACCGTACAGCAAGAAGCACGACTGTCCGTTTTCAGCAGCCGGATATCTGTGGATCTTTACAGGCTGTGCTGTAAGCAAAGCCTGCATTCTAGAGGTGTGTCAGCTAGGTTATATAATGTCAGCTATTTCACCCTGTTGTGTGATTCAGTGCAAAAATATGTCACACCAGCCAACATAGAATGCAAAGTTCCCTAGTACTCTAAGTGCCTTCATTGTATCTGAATCGTATGATTTAAAATAACAAACAGCAGCATCTCAACATGTCTTAGAATTAAGTTTCAGATCTTGGCACATCAAAGCAGGAAGTACTGACTCCTGTAGGGAAATATGTTTCTCCACATTTTTGCCATATTGAAATAGTAATGTATCATTCTGAGTTGAATTATTAATCTCTTTTTAAATGTTTCAACCCCTAATGATTTTGCACTGTTCTTCAGCCGTTGCAATCAATAAAGGTTTCTGGGAATTAAGTAGCTATTGATCAGTGCTCTGAAAAGTTTCCCCCGTGGCAAAGCTGTCTGTCATTTCTCCCGGTCCTCAAAGTGCCCACCTCCAGGCCATCTGCAGAGGGGTCCAAAGTCACTGATTGATCACCCAAACAGTTCCACTTATCTCCCCAAGATTCTGAATCTGATTTTAGGGAGTAAAGCCCAGGAAGATTTATGTCCTACTCAATGGCCTGTGCTGAAAGCCACTACATCTGCAGCAGTCCACTTGCGTGTTCCGTGGTTTGCCATGATGTGTGTTCTCAATTGTGTTCTCTTTAAGATAAGGCTGTGGCGAAAAAAATATTCAAATGAAACACAATTTGTCAGAAGACCTGCATGAATTCCTCATTTTGTTATGCCTGTAGATGTTGGTGTCCTTAAACAGTGAGTATTATCAATGCAAAATGAAGGAAAACAGACAAGGACCCCACTTGTATGCATTTAATATGCAAATCAGACACAATACTAAGCAACTAGAAGAATAGCTTTTTGTAAATTAATATCTAGGTCAATAAAATCACTTCACATTAAGTTGAATGTTTAGAAGAAGCTTTTCTCATAGAACACAGGAGAACTTAATGTGTGGCATGGAAACAAGAGGAGAATTCGCTTAAAGACTACATAAATATTGTAAAGGGAATTCTACTATGTATCTCATTCACACAAATACGCTTGTTTTGTAGATGAAATTCTTCCTCAGACATCACATTTCTTTTTTAGATTAAGTAAGTCAGTCATAAGTTGAAATAAAACAGTTAGATGTGGTTACTGTAGGTTTTAGATTTCTTGCTCCGTTTGAATGAACATTAAAATATTAATGTCTTCTTTTTCTCATGATTTCATAGAGGCTGTTTGCAGCAGTGTTCTTCTCTGACATTCATTATCTTGATAGTCTCTAATGACCTGATATTAATCAAAGGCCTGCCTCTTTGCAGTGCAGAACAGACCCTAAGAGACTGGGAACATAGCAGAAAGGATATTAGCAGACTTCCTAAGAAGGAATATTAGCGACGCTTTTCATTTTGTCTTCCTGTATTTTTCTGCTGTGAAAAACACATACATGTACACACGCACACAGATCAGATATCTATATCTTTCTATGTGCATGACCATAATCCCGACTATGACAACTTTAACCCCTACCCATCACTAACCTTAACCATAAGTAACCAAACAAAAAACATTTTGGCATTTTTAGTTTTTCTAATTGCATTGACAATATTTTTTCAATCAAAATTGAGTTTTCCCTTGTGGAAACCGAAAAAAATGTCCCCAAAAGGACAAAATAACAGGGTTTATCACATTGTGGGGACATTCGGTCCTTACGATGTTATATATACATAAACATACACGCACCCACAAGCCACAGAGTGAGGTGAGCGGTATAATCTGAGGAAGATTGTAACATTTCTGTCAAACGAGGGAGGGTTAATCAGAAAGAAAATGAGCAAGGACACCTCACCTCCGTAAACCACACATAAAATAGGTGGGTGATCCAGGCTGACAGTTATACTCTGTCCAAGCCTTAAGATCATTTTCTATCATATTATGTTCACTCTAAATGAAACTGACTGTGATTACTACATCTGTTTACTTACTACCTCAGCACAGCACAGGAACACTCTAATCCTTTCAGTTGCTGTTGTAGCATTTATCTAAGAATGAAATAAAACTCAATTTAAAATGCCCATCCTAATCCTTTATGCAATAGTCCTATTCTGCAGCAAAGAAAACATGAAAAACCTTAGTCAGCATAAAGGGTGCTCTATGATGCTATCGGCTGTGTCAGATTCCATTTTCTCTTCTGTTCTCTGGGGTGTCCAACAGATTAAACTTTTACCTTCTCAATTTCTGCACAGTGGAATTCAACTGATTTTTTAAAGGCTGTAAAGTCTGATTTAAGTAGTAGATTGAAGCAATCTAAATTTAAATTGCATTGAAACGTCTCGCTACATTTTTGTGTAGCTACTTCCAAAAGAAATGTAAAATGAAATGAACACTTCTTTAAACAATACAAAAACATAGTTTAAGTACATTTAAAGTACTAACAGCAGTTACTTGAGAAACACATGGAATGAAGGTTTTTGATACAAAAGCGATATTCTTCCTGCTATACTAATTGCTAATACACAATGAATCTCAATTTCTCTATATCGTTCTCCTATGGGTGTGTTTAAATCCTCTTGAATTTGTGCACCTACGTACATGTTTTTCTGATTATAAGGTGCATCTCAGCACAATATGAGCAGGGAAAGTAGTGTCTCAACAGTGTCTTTCTAATTTAGCTGAATCAATTGTACATGTGTTTTATAATGCCATCTTAACAGGCAATTGATCAGAAACTAAAGACATACTTCTCATAATTGGGCTTTCAAGGTAATTGTGCTTTTCTGAGGCTGGGTACACTCACGTTCTATAATGCATTTTTTTGAAGAGGCTAAAGTTATTCTACAAAATGATCTAATCTTTGAAGATTAGTATTAAAATGCTAAATGAAACATTTTTTTGAGGTGCTGACGATTATGACAGTATTGTTCTCAGTGTGCAGGCTAGTGGGGTGGTTGCTGTACCGTAAATGCTGTGTAGGTTCCCTAGCTGATGATGAGATTTTACAGTTTTTTACTTTGCAGGCCCAGTGTGTCATGCCCACCCCGCTGCAGTCACGCTCCCGGCTGGGTCCCATCTTGTCTGATTACTGCTAGCAGTCTAAAGCCTCGTCCCGACAGCTGTATTGTGGTTATGCCCTTACTGAGCGCTACTCCGGTTTTCTCTCCCCCCAGTTATGTGCTGTTTACCTCCCCTGGCCCGAGCTCCCTGCGCCTACTGCCCTTCTTCCCTCCTGTCCGCCCTCTCCTTGACTTCCCCCGTGGTTTGCCCTTCACCATTTGTCTGGGTCCTCGGATTGACTCCCCGGCTCTTCGGATCACAGCTTTGGATCACAATTTGGCTACAGGCGACCCGTGCGGACGGACACCGGCTCAGACCTTGCTTTCGCTACAGACATCTCCCAGTCTAACCCTACATAAGAGAGTGCCCTGGAACTCCTGTCTCGGCTGTGGTTTGTGTGACACAGTTTTCCAATACTGAAGGTCATATCTCACTTTTTAATATTTTATCACTGTCTTCCTTAATGAATTGGGAAAAAGTTAAGTGAATAAAAAACATCATTTAAAACTAGATTTGGTGTTGTTGGAAACGACAGCATTAAATAGACAGACAGCCCACTTGTTTGGTACATCTATACCATACTCATCCCACACTCACTTGTACAATTTCTAGAAGTACTGTATGGGTAACCTGGTAATGTCAAAGTTAATAAATGTGTTGTGACCTGAATGCTGTAAGGTCTGTAGGTTTGTACGTCTGAAAGTATACTTATTTATGAGATTTATGTCAAAAGTTGATCAGGACTGCGTTTCCAGAAACCTTAACGCTAAATCATTAGTAAGTTTTACCTTAAGTTGTACCTTAACGTTCTGACATGGTTCCTGAAACGTCCTCAGTTATGTATACCTTCCTTAAGACATACTTTCGTAAGGTTGGTCTGAGCCTCTCTTAGCTGTCTCTTACGCTGTTGTCAGCTCATAACACTAGTGGCCCCCACTGTTCAGACCGCGTGTCTCTGAAATGAGTAATCTGCTGTTAAGCAAAATGTACTCTGATAATTCAGCAGTTAAGGAGGTGATTGGGGTGTGATGTCTATTGTGACATTGCGATGGGCACATATGCAACACAACGTGAAAGGATGTAAGACAACATTTTGATATAATTTTCAAATAGTAAAGAAAATACGCTATCATTTAAAATAAGACTAACATTGTTAAAGGTACGTTTATACAACTAAACTTCACATAACTGAAAAATAATGTGCCAAAGTCACAATATATCAAAACTTTGCATCTGCTGGCTTGCCCCAAACAGCATCTCATTGTACTTCTGACAATGACAATGAAAAAAGATTCATGATGTTGATAAGAGGTGACACCACAGGTTCATTCACATATAAGTCGAATATATTTTCCCCGCAAGCCACCCTGGAATAGTCCTTAGTATAGTCAAAAATGAAACACATTGGACATTATCTTATGAGAGTACTGCAGCTTTTCTTTTGGCCAATGCTCATCCCAATTTCAATGGCCTACACATATTGGTGCCTGCAGGTGTTTAATAGAACAAATGAAAATAAAATTGTCTGATACTACAATCTGAGGAGGCGGGTTTGTGCACCATTTTATCATAAGGATCTGTTAGAATTGGCAAAAATCATATTTACAGGTCACAATGTAGTTTGTTAATTCAGGATTCAGTTTGTTATTTTTGTATTTTATTTTAAAATTCTCCCTAGTTCTGGTTAATGCGATATTCTGAAGCATTCTTGCAGTGTTACATTTATAAAGAACACCACTTTCTCTCATGCCGCAGTCAAGCAGTTGCTGCGTGGAGGGAATAACTGATTCTCAAACCATTGATGTCAACCAATCTGGTGTGCCTATTAAGGCTGCACTTAAGGAGTTCTCCGTTAAGGAACCTCTTAAGGGATTGTTCTGGAAACACATATAGAAAAGTAAACAACTTTAGTAAGGTATACCTTTCAAGTTTTCTTAAGAGTCACCCTTATCAGGAAACACAGCCTAGGTCCAGATCTTCACTCATACAACATGTCTGCAAATGTTGAAAGAGATCTGTCAAATACTTTTTGAGTTTTCATGCTAACGGGATCAAATGTCTGAAACTACTTTTTTGCTATCACTACATGGTGCTGCTTCAGCTTTGGTGCAATTTTTCTCAAAATTTTATTAGGTTTGGATCTTCATACTTACAATATTTCTGCAGAGGTTGAAAAAGACCTGTCAGATACCCTTTGAGTTAACACTGTAACGAGATCAAATATCCGAAACTACCCTTTTTTAGACATTTACATTTACAGCATTTAGCAAACGCTCTTATCCAGAGCGACATACAATAGTGCTCAGTCGTCCAAGATTGTTCTTCAATCCTGTAAAGCCAGACTTGGATAACAAGTGTCAGCCGACTAAGTTTCTGCTAGCTTGGTTACGCACCTAAAAACCCTGTTGAAGAAAGAACATTAGTGTAGAGATAAGATAATGAGTTAGTAGTTTTTTTTTTAAATATATAATATAAACATAACATTTATATACAAGATGGTTAGCATCCAAGGTGTTCCTTGAAGAGGTGGGTCTTCAGACGGCGTTTGAAGACAGGAAGGGACTATGCCATTCTGATGGCAAGAGGAAGTTCGTTCCACCACTGGGGAGCCAACGCTGAAAAGAGTCTCGATGTACATTTTCCTTTCAGTAACGGTTGCTCGAGTCGAGCGGTGCTTGTCACTCTAAGAGGACGAGAAGTGACGCAATGCTTAATTAGTGCTGATAGGTAAGGAGGAGCACTTCTGTTTTTGGCTTTGAAGGTGAGTGTTAAGGTTTTGAACCTAATGCGGGCGGCTACAGGGAGCCAATGCAGGTCCCATAGTAAAGGTGTGGTACGTGAGATCCTAGGGACATTGTAGACAAGTCGTGCTGCTGCATTCTGTATCAGTTGAAGTGGTTTAATTGCTTTTAGTGGAAGTCCAGCCAGTAAGGAATTGCAGTAGTCCAACTTGGAGACGACTAGTGATTGGACAAGTAACTGAATGTTGTGTGTGTAATGTTATATTTTAGCTACCACTATGCAGTGCTTCTTCAATTAAGGGGCGATCTGTCCCAAATTGTGACCACTTCCAGCATGTATTTCCTACAATGTGTCTGTAAAGTTTGAAAAAGATACTTTTAGTGTTATTGTGTTAACGAGACTAAGTGACTTCTACAGCCACTGGTGTAGATTTTCATCCATATAATGTTTTTGTGCAGCAATAATATGATCTATGAAAAACCTTTTGACTTATCACGTTTACAAAGTCACGTCATCTGCTTTCACCCTTCCCTTTGTAGCTACTAAGTGGCGACACTTCAATTTTGAGGTGATTTCTCTCAAAAGTTACTTAGTTTTAATTCCTCACCCATGCAATGCCAGTGCAAAGTCTGAAAAAGATCAGTCGAACGATTCTTGAATCATTGCCTTACATATCAAAGCATCGCTGGCGGCGGTGACAATGAACTGGTGCTAAAACCATGTGTATTCCCTGACATCCAGGAATACAGTAATTTCAGTCCATGTGAAATATTTGCAATACCTAGAGAATAGCCTTACCACATAAAAAGTTTAGCCAGTTTTTAAAACCATATTCTCAACAGTACAGAGAAACAGCAAAAGAAAGCATGTTTATTTTGGGAACAACAGTACAGCCCACACATTAAACACCAGGGTCAGGGACTCTGGTGTTTTCCAGTGTGTTTTGGTTTGATGGGGGTAACAAATGCTTGCAGGTCATTGGTCTTTATCATCGTCTGAGGTGTCTCTGGCAGTGTTTGGTTTGTTTGATACGTTTGGCCTGTAATAAACTGTCAACAGTAAAACTAGACAAATACGAAGGGACCAACCATCAGGGGTTTATCTGGTCAGGTGTCAGGAATGCATTAACACTGGAGAGACGAAGGGTGTGACCTCAGCAGAAGGGGGTTAAGGTATCTGCTGGGAGTCCCCTCGCGCCCTGGTTCTACAGTTCTAGGAGATTTATCATCCTTACCTGCAGGCAGACCATTTGTCTTCGCTAGATCTGATCTTTATCAGTGGGGAAGCATTTATTTCCAGTCATTAGGGCAGGTGCCCCCTGACGTGTGACGAGAATATGGCTTCTCTGTTTCTGAGCAAAAGGCGCTGTCTAGCAGAATTCACAAAATTGTACTTACAGAACGCACAAAGTCTCCATATTTGCATTTAAATGGCTATTCAGAGATGCAGATCACAAAATGCTTTGAAGGACTACATTCACTCTGGTCGTATCTCCTGTTGGTGAATTTAAAAAGGTTAAACAGTTCTTACTTTAAATCATGTCAAGAATGGTAATCTAATTTGGTCTTAAAGGTACATGAGGTTATAGGTTTTGTCTGTTTGAGGTGGAACTGACACTTAAACTGGGGGTTTAAAATGCATTATTAAATTAGTAAGGGCAGCCCTGCAGTGTTGGCAGTCTCTTCCCTACATCACTCAACACAACAGACTGAACATAGTGGTAATGGAAGAGGAGCTGTTTGAAACAGCCCCCTAGAACCGGCATGTTACAAAATATATTTAGATACAAAGAAATAATCCACATTTCCTGTATAAAATATATGTTGTCAAAGCAGCCTTTTTTAATTCTGGGGCATTATGCTAGCATTGCCTTTAAGGGAGGTATTCAATAATCAACAAAACAACTAAACAACTAACTATATTCATTTATAATGACTCACTTAAGAGCTGGTATATCCTGGAACAAGCAACCACTTCAAGTGAACACAACAAAGGTCAAGATCCTTTCTGATTGAGAAATTAAGAAAAACCTGATTGACTTACACATTCCAGCACACTGTGGCTGTTCACAGAATCAGGTGGCACCATGCAGATCCTCTCATGAGACGTCTTTCCTCCATGCATAATTAATTAGAAATGAAAGAGAGAGAGAACTGCAACAACCCAGTCCTTCCTGTAGTATTAATCCACTAGCTTTGGTAAAGAGAAGCAGCTTTTTCAGCCAGGCTGGGGAGCCAGGGTTGATTGAGCTGCCTGTTTGATCTTAGTAATCACACAATCACAGACCTGTTGCAGTCATAGGCTCCTATTGCATGGTTTCCCAAGAAAAGTGTCATTAAGTTGTTTGAAGTGTTGGCTCCTGAAGAATAAAGAGGATCAATTCACTTTAAACTGCCTGGGGGAGTGCTTCTTTCACCAAGGATGATTTCTGGTGACAGTGTAATGTGGGCTGTCAGAAGAGCTCCTCCACTGTGGGCCACTATATGCAACAGTAGCCTTTATGGCCGGATTCTCATTTCCCCTTTATGTCCAGTGGGAAAACACTTGCCCACCAGATTGGACCTGTGACAAATGGATTTTTCTCTGGGTTACAAAATGTAAATTCCTTACATTAGACCCCAACAAATGCATTTTCACTCAGATTTCACACAGATTTTTCCTGCAACGTGATATTTCATCTATTTCATCAAATCGGTGTTAATAATCCTCAATAATCATGTCTTACTTTGATGCCGAGGGGCAGTGGTTAACACTATTGTCTCACACTTCTGGCACCAGGGTTTGAGTCTCTGCCCTGGTTCCATGTGTATGGAGTTTGCATGTTCTCCCCATGTTTCCCACGGGTACCTTAACTGAAGCATCGCAGCTTAGTGACAACAAAGGTTAGAGTTACTGCTAGAGAGAGTGTGTAGGGGGCCTAGAGACTGTAGAGGTTGGGGGGCGTGGGAGGAGTGTGTGTGTGTGTGGGGGGGCATCCAGGTAATACACTGTTGTTGTTTTGACAGCATCTCGTTTTTTAATCGTATTACCCCTTGTGTATTTTACTTCTTCTGTTCTAAATTATAGAATCTATAGAATTTATCCTCATTTTGAAAATGGACTGGGGTAACTTCGACCCCAAAAACAACACAGGGGATAAGGAACTGAACTGCATTAAGTGCTTGTGTTACTGTAAGTAAAGTGTTAGAATTAAAATTCTTCCCTGACGATATTTTTGAATGGTAGACAGCCTGCACCCCAGGGGGGTCTACGTGATTGACAGGATGATTTCGGAGCTGGATGTCCAGAAGTGGTAACTAAGGAATACAAGCAATTATCAGGATGTACAGGCCACCACAAGATACCACCATACATCTTCAGTCATACCAAATGCATTCATTCAATAAAGGAAAAATGGCTCTTTAAGAAAGGCCAAAATAAGCCTATATTCTAATTTTAGAGCTTTACAAGTAAACGCTTACAGTTACAGTACTTTGCATTCTTCTTCAGTCATGACAGTTGTTACTATCTTGTCTTTTTGTCAAATTATAGTCTTTTGTTTCATCTTTATTTTTAATATGTTCCCCCATCATAATGTTTTTTCTTTTTCAAACTGTGACAATTTCAGAAATCCAGTAACAATATACTTTTAATTTTTTTCAGCTTATTATAAAAGTCATTTTGACAGCTATAATAGGAGTTCATCTTCACAAAAGCTATCCATTGGCTGTAGACGCCGCCAAACTTTGTTAGAGAAATTATAAAGTAATCTATTATACATTCATAATTCCATTATTTCTTTTTGCATTTGCTCCAAAAGGTGTCTGCTTCCCAGGAAATCATTTGAACTGATATACAAGTAGACAACATCTGGTAGGAAATGTCCCTTGCCTTTGAGCCATTAACATTTATCTTTTCCAGCCTGTGTTTTTTCAATTCTACCCTTTTGTTTGTCTAATTATTTTAATTGTACCTTACTAACAAATAGTGGTTGTCCTAGATGGAGCCATTTGTCCGGTAGCAAATCATGCCTGCAGGGTAGCTCTGTAATGACTCTGAAGGCCGCTTTCCATTTGGAATGTGTAGCAGGTACATCTGCCATTAGCATTCCACCTACCACGTTCTAATTAGCTAAGACACAACAATGAGAGCTGCAATCAGCTAATATTCAGGCAGCTGATTACAGCTGACCTGGCCTCATAACCTAATTCCATACACAAGCTCTGGGTCACATTTGCTGTGACAGTGTGTGGAGAGCTAGTGTTCAAGCTGGAGAAAAACACATTTTATTTTATTTGTTTAAAATTATAGTAGCCAATTACCATTTAGCTGTCAATGAAATGTCTAAAGCCCACCCCCGTTCCACTGGAAATCTGTAAAATGCGAAACCATGATTAAATATTGGAAACCAATTTTCTGCAGACAGAACTGATGCGACTGTTTTCAGCCTTTCGGTAGCATGAAAAGCAGAGATGCAGAGATTTTAAGCAAGAGCAAGAAAACGTCTACAAATGTATGAGTACAGGTGAAATATTGCATTTCAGTACCAATGTATTCTGTTTAGTGCTCAGCAGTGTCAGCCTTCAGTAACAAAGGCCTTGAGGAGCTCCTCTAAAGGAGGATCAGGTAATCCTTGGGAAAATGGATGTAATAAAACTGCAAAAAAAGAAACTACAGATATCTGACATATTCTTGTGTAAATATGTATGTGCTTAACATTTTCACAAGCTCTGTAACTTTTTCTATAAAATTTATTGTTATGCAGATGTATGAAAACCAGATGAAACCACTAAAACCACTGGTTTGCCAGTAAGCGATCTTGAGAGCTGAAGTGTCAAAGCAGAAGATAGCAGAAAGATGGTAGAAAACCTGGTTTGAGCAAAGCTTTACAAGCAGTTATGTACAGGATTCAGACAACCCATGTAGTACAAATGAGGAAGTTTAAGAAGTCTATTTTCTAACTAATGCAAACATATATGTGTGTGTGTGTGTGTGTGTGTGTGGTACAGTCAGCGGGGGCTATTTAAATAATTATTTATAATTTCTTATTATTGTTACGTTTTAATGATTATTAATAACCATTACAATTATGTCCTATATTGTAATTCAGTTTTTTTGTTGGAGAGGCTCATTTTTGTCTGTGATGGG
>JAAGVU020000083.1:100493-110510 GCA_011763525.2 Mormyrus iriodes | reverse complement strand
TCTTGCCCCCCCCCCCAGACCCCCTCCCTTAAGGGGGAATTAACCCCCGCAAAAGAGGAATCGCCCCCAGGGTATATTTATTGCTCAAATGCCCCCCCCCCCCCCCCGCATTCGTGGCTCGTGTGCTGTTCTGTGCTCAAGTGGCCTCTGTGTGACGCATCCACAGAGAGAGAGATAATTTCATACTCCACGTCAGACAATCGCAGCTAATGCGCGATACAACAGAAGCCGTCATACAACTGTCAGTACTGACAGTTCCTAAAAGATGCCCAGTGAAGAAGAAATATACTGTGAAAAACTCAGCTCCTGTGTACTTGAGGAAATATCAAACCATATGATGCAACTTTGATGTGGTTTTAACCTAGGGTTTAGCTCTTTTTACTTTGGATTTAGTTTAGCCTTTCATTAATTAGACTGTGCACAGGTGCATGCCTGTTCATTATGCTGTGGTCCTAAATCTTTGCCCTGAAGTGACAGAAAATTAGATGGTACTTCCCTCAACACTCTCTCCTTTTGCAAATGCTTTACATTACGGTGTTGTTCTGCAGTAAGTGGCACCAGGTACCTTCACAGCTCTTTGAACATCATCTCCATATCCTGCTTGTAAACAGCCTCCACTGGCAGTTCTGGCAGCCAGTGCCCCATCAGCAAGTCAGAAAAGACATTTCTCAGCAAGCATTCATTATGGGTGGCATTTTGTTGAACTCAGTCCCCTTAAGCTGTGCACTGTATGGCATGTCTCCTGTTAACTCACTCAAGATAATGTCAAATTACATCAGAACCTCCTTTTTTGACTGGCATCATTATTTGTTATTGGATACAAACACTGCAGGAAGCAGTTTTGCTTCAGGGCAGTGATGCTATACATAAATTCATTACAAAAATGAGCATTATTTCCCATTATTTGTTATATATGATCTGGATTGTCTATGTAGATTGTCCCTACATTGAAAATGCAAGAACAAGGCATACATCCTCTGTAACTGCTTATCCTATTGGGGGGGGGGTTATGGTTACAGGGCAGGGAACAACCCAGGATGCGGCACCAACCTATTACAGGGCAGACTCACTCCATTAATCTGGCAGCTCCAATTAACCTTAGCATGTTTTTGGATTATGGGGGGAAACTGGAGTATGCGAAGGAAACCATACAACAGCGTGGGGAAAACATGTAACCTCCACACAGATGGAGCCAGAGCAGAGACTTGAACCCCAGTCCCAGCTGTGTGAGGCAACTGTGCAAACCACTGTACCACCATGCCACCCCTAATCAAGGCAAGCAAAGACAAATGAAAGTAATCACTAAATTTATTTACTACTGTGACTCATAGCCTTTCAAGCCTTCATTCAGGGACATAAATAGTTTTCCTAGTAGAATGTTTACTTTTCACCAAAAGCTAACTCAGTCTGTTGTTTCTTGTGTTTTTTTTTTGTACCCCTGCTTAAGGTTACATCTATCCAATAAACCCGTCCATCCATCCTTTAACAGCTTATCCTGGTCAGGCTCATGGGGTCACATCGCTGCAGGGCACACTCATGACCATACTCTGTGGATGATGTACCGATGCCCATGTGCACGTCATTGCATTTATAGGAACAAACTGGAGGTGAGAGGCAGCAGTGTATCCTACTAAGACTCTGTGACACCCAGCCAAGAAAGCCATTTAACAGGAAAAGCCAAATCTGACCAACTTTTCAGGCACACAGAGTCGCCCCAGGGAAGTACTGAAACACAGATACATGTGACCTTTAAAACATACTTACATGTCCCCTGAAGTACACATACACAGCTGCTCTCGCTGTGACTTTCATGCAAATATAGAAATCCTGAGTCTGCATTTTACTCGCAGCGATGGCGATTTTTTTTTTATAAATATCTCTTTTGGACACTATCTTTGGAAGCAAGTTAGCCTCCAAAATGTTTTATTTACTGCCACAGAGTTCCATTTGTCCTTTCTCTGCACTGGGACAAACAGTTTTTCTCAAGCTCAGGCCGATAAATATGTAAATGTGCTGGAATTGAATAATGCATGCTTTTAGACATTTTTTTGAGTATATTCTGCCTAGGAAAATGAAAAAATTGTAATGTATTTAATTGAAAAATCCATTAGGATAGTCTTGTCGTAACCTGGAATTAATCACCCAACAAACAGCCTTAAATTTATTAATTCTAGGGATATATATTTAATCTAAGCACATTCTAAGGATAGATAACACAGGAGCCATACTGACGTATTATTTAGTAGTAGAAAGTGATTTAGCATGACCAAAAATAAGCTAAATATTTTTAGAGGAAACAAGACTGCAGACTCCAAGACTACAGATGGACATTTTATAATAATGTGTGTATTTATTTTTAATAATGTGGTGCATTGAAGCATACAAATGGAATGGGTTCTCTAAAACCCCGGAATGGTACAAGTAGCCCTGAGAAAATATCGATAATGTTTTCATCAGCAGGCATAAAGTCGTCAATAGTAAAATACCCCCCATTTTGGCTATTTTCCTTTTTGTTTTTTTTTTGCTTACATTTATTATTTAATTGCCCTTATGCATTGAATGGAAGCACAGTAGGATTCGAGAAAGAAATGCACCACAAAAAAGGATCAGAAAATTATTAATGAACACCCAGGGCTTTTTCAACGAAAACAGACTTTTTATTTTTACCGTTGATAAATAAAATATTTTAATTATTTTTGTTCTTATGAATGTACATATTCTCTAGAAATGATAACTTATGGGTAATGATTTTGCACAAACAGTGAAATGATAACAAGCAAGCAAAACATAAATAGGTAAATAAACAAAACAATACAAATCAGCAATTGTTTGCCATCTCTTTTAG
This sequence comes from Mormyrus iriodes, assembly GCA_011763525.2. Lineage (NCBI taxonomy): Eukaryota > Metazoa > Chordata > Actinopteri > Osteoglossiformes > Mormyridae > Mormyrus > Mormyrus iriodes. The sequence goes on along the minus strand of JAAGVU020000083.1, from coordinate 107,665 downwards.
ATGTGATAGTAAAGAATTTTAGTAATTAAAAAGAGCCTAAACAAAACATTGCAGTACATTGTTTAGGATGTAATTTGTCTTGAAACCTCCAAAATATCCTTCCAAAGTGGTCAGTACTCTACCTAATTATGAATTCACTTTCTGTTGGTGCTTATATTAAGCAGATGAAAAACAGAATGATTTGGAATTCAATCCTAGTATGAAAGGAACTGCATTTCAAATGTTTTGAATGCAATGTAAGAACTTTCTGTGAATTATTCAAATAACTCTCAAAATAATTATACAAATTGACAGCATATCATATATGGCTCAGTGTTTCACATACCCAACCCCAATGACAGATAACACTCGGTCCTTCAGCCAAGCATTCACATCAAGCATGAAAAATATATTTTTTATATTATTCAATAGAAATCATTCCCGATTCACTAGTTTACTTACATTGCTGTTATACTGTACAACTCCTATTTTTAATTTATCATAAATAAATATTAAATTTTGTCTACCAAATAAAGGGTTTCAATAGGTTTTAAATTTGATTTTCAGTGGAATTTATGTACAAATGCAATCTGAGTCTTTCATTTTACATTTGAAATACACCACTGGTGCAATCGGGCAGGGTGAAGCATATACATCTGCTCCCTGTACTGCACATATATCAGATATTATTACCAACAAATAAACCGTGTATTCTGATTTCTAAGCTCACACTCTGCCTTAGCAATAAATTTCATCTGTGCCATTAATTCGAGCAGTTTAAACTGCCACTGTGATTCTCCTTTTCAACAGGATTGAAATGATTATATCTGAAGTTGGTTCACCCTGGTGTAAATCATAATCTATGTCCTTAAATTTTGCCTTGCAGACCCAGATCCATACACAGCCTTCCAAAAATGATAAGTATCCTTCATATTTGGCATTCTTGACCAAATTTACCCCAATAAATCTACTACTGAGGGCAGAAGGATGGAAACACTTACAGTTGTCTAAGACTTGTGAAAAGGAGGGGGATTGATCAGGAAGTATGGTCAGAGCTTCATTGCCAAGACAATTCTCATTTAATTTTTATCCAGGCAATGTCTTCGTTCCAATACTGCAGCAAAAGACTTTGTCCAGACAAGTTTCTGCTATGACAGGCAGGATTGTGAACCCATGTGCATTTCTTCTGCTGGAGGAGTGCCTTATTGCAGAAGCAGGGTCAGCAAGCTGTATGACAAGACAATTGGCAAACACAGAGCAGCTGAAAACAAACAGTTCAATAACTTCTGGAACGCTTCCACTGTGCTCTTTGTGAAAGAGATTCTGGGGGTTTAGTGATCAGCACACACACCCACAGAAACGCACACACACACACAGACACACACACACACACACACACTTTCCTATGGAAAGTAAATTAATATAACATGAAGAACTGAAAATACATTCCTATACTATATTGCTGCTAGGTCTACCAGTTAGCATAGTGAATATTTTTTTTTTATTAAAAGACAAAATTTATTAAAAACTAGAAAGGATACTCCCCATTTAATCCATACTCCTTGCATACTGCAGTTATTTACATTCTACAAACCAGGGCTATTTACAAAGCAGCACAAGGCATGCTGGGATATACAAATTAGACATGACTTTTTGCTACACGATTGCCCGATACAGCTGGAGCCAGCTCACCGGCCTCACAATATGTGTACATCTCTGAGCCCATGTCCTTATAATACATAATATGTCTCCAATTCCAAATATATTCTCCTCTGCTTTTTTTTATTTACAAAAACTTCACTGTGTGGGTCTGTGTTAGGCTAACTGTAGACGCACACCTTTGTCAATCAAACTATCAGTCCTCAGTAGGTTTGCCCCTGTGTTGTTTAAGACATTAGAGAGGCCACCTCCCACCTGCCGGGTCCAAAAATACAAAACAAATCCTGTCCCACATTGGTTGAAAACTAGATACAGCATTTTAGTTTTAAATAGGTGGCAACACATAATATGCAGGATGACTGCAATCTCTGATATTTTTGTTCTTTTTGCACAATAAAAAGCTGAACAAAAACAGGATGTTCTTTTGTACGGTTCATACACGGGATTAGCTATAATCAACAAGAAAAATATTTACAAATTAAAGTAAAGTATTCTTAACTCTTGGTTTTTTCACCTAAAATTTACCAACTGCTTGCCCACAAAACAACAAGGAATAATGGCGAAATGAAGCTTGGATGCGATTACAGGGTCAGGTAGTGCTGAGCGATAAAATGATCTCGATTTTTTATCGATAAAAAAGGAGGACGATAACGATGATAAACGTAGGCTATAAAACTCAATCAAACCTGTTTCCTCTGTTTTAGACTGCGCGCTGAAACCGACAGCGCCGTGGCCTATCACACAGCACGTAGGCTTGGCTGAATGCCTGCGCGAAAGCCAATCACCGGCGACCTTGCAAATTTACCCGTCCCCATTAAAAAGGTGATGTCGTAAACAACAGCAACATGGTCGTGTGTTCGGAAAAAAAGATGTCAGGGAGCGCAGATGCAGCGCAAAGTGAAGTGGAGCAGGAGAATGTGTTAATTGCACAGGAGTTAATACCAAAAAAAGGGCATACATCATCCAAAGTATGTTAGTGGTTCGGCTATCTCTGAACTGACAAAATACAGATAAAGCCAGTTTGCTAATCAGCCACGCCTGTAGCTCATAATCATTACCTTGTGTTCCTGCCCTATTGTTAACCAGTCACAGGTGCCCCTTGTTCATTCCTAGGTGTTCCTGTGTATAAGTGTTTCCCCAGTCCTGTGCTTCCCTGTTGGGTCATTGAGTGCCGTTTCTGTTCTGTGGTTGCCTGAGCTAATAAAGTCCCCACACGGGGTGATCCTAGCACTGCTCTCCTCAGACTGTTCCTTCCTGCCTGCGACATGCTTCGCCGTCCATCCCGCTGTCGTGACATCCTCTGACTTGCACAACAATAAGTGACTAGATCCCCCCACGATAAATATCACCACTACCTGACTACTATCATGAACATTTCCAGAGTGGGGGAACTGGCAAAGGAAAAAAATAATAAACTTTATTTTAGAATATTCAGTAAATCTTGTGCCCCATGGTTTTAGAATTACTGACCTGTACAATGTTCCCGGGAGGCTTGCAAAAAGATCCACAGAACACATTTAAATGGTAGATGGCTGTATTCACGAGATGGTAACTGCAGGCTCCATTTTTGCTACAGGTTGCCCTCTGTCTTGCTGTACCAATTTTACAGTTTAGAGGTGATTTGAGGTGTACATTTTCAGGTACAGATTTTCATCCATATAATGTTTTTGTGAAGGAGTAATAAGATCTATCAAATTAGAAATAAAATAAATACAGTAATAATATCATAATAATGCTGACAAGATCAAGTGTCTGAGGCTGGCCTTTTTTTGGTATCACTATGTGGCACTGCTTCAGTTTTGGGGTGCCATGTCTCAGAATTTAAAGGCGCCCAGTTTGTGAACAGTATAATGCTTCTGCAAAGTTTGAAGAAAATCAGTCAATTAGCTTTTGAGATATCGATTTTCACGGGATGAAGTGTCAAAAATGCCATTTTTTCTGCTATCTCTATGCGGTGCTGCTTTGATTTTGGGGCAATCGGTCTCAACATTTAATCAGTTCCTGCCCAGCATCAATATGATGCCTCTGCAAAGTTTGAAAAAGATCCGTTGAATAGTTTTTGAGGCCCTATTTTAATGTTCTAAAGTGCACGGTCTGAAGCACATGGCGCAAGTTCTTTTATGGAGTGGTAAACCCACTTTTGCTAGTTTAATGGCAGAAAAATAGTCACTGCAACAGGTGCATGGTCAAAGTGATGTACCAAGTATTTGTTGTACTAAGTCATGTTTGTGTTTGGAGCATAACGTGCTATAAACCAATCAGACAGTCATTTCCCATTCCTTTTAAAAGCTACATGTACTTGTATTTTGCGGATTGCTATTATAAAAGTGGATTTGTCACATAGTAGAACAGAACGCTTCTCTGCAAAGGAAATGGCTCTGCTTGTGTGCAAAGTAAAAGTACATGAGCAGACCATCTACAAAAAGAGCAGGATGCCACCAAAGTAAAGTTCTGCATTCCCGTGGGACCTGTAGCAATAGAGTATGGCCCAGGGCAAATTTCATTTTTGACTGCAGGAGCAGCCGAGAAGTGACTGATACATTTGTGGGAGCAGGAAAAACAGTTCAAAAAGTATTGCTCAACTGTTTTTGTGATTTTATCAAATTGTTTGTTTGAGAGTGAATATAAAAAGTTAAACTTCAAATGTCGAAGAAAGCATACATTTCCGGTATACATATATCCCTGATTGAAACTGAAGCACTATTTCTATATAGCATTAAATAACCCACCCTAAGCACTGCAGCAACTAGTCTACGAAACAGCCAGAATGACAGCGTGAATTTCACATAACTCCACTAAGTTTAGTCGTACTTTACAAGACTAAAACAAAAGTAAAAATTAGTGTATACAATAACTTTAGAAGGGAAAATGCATAAAAAGTGACGTTGTAGCGGCTCAACATTTTCCCAAATTTTTTTGGAGCAGCACAAATATAAACAGGACTCGATGTTATTTTTTCTGTTTCAATTGTGTGATTCAACAACATATAGGTTGGGAAGACAATAAATGCAATATCCAAAACTATGTATGACCTAGTATTTTAGCAATGTAATTGCTTAGCGACACAGACACACCAGCACACAAGTATAAATGCTTGCAACAGCCTTGGCCAACTTGATTAGGTCACACCGTAGTCTCACCACAGAAGCATAAATCAGCTTCAAGCAATCACAATGGAAACCACTTGCCTTTTGCCCATTGTCACAAATGCAGCGAAATGCTATCATATACTGGGAACATATCTGGTTCAAGGGTCACGTGTTCCGTTTCAAAGGGCCAGACTACACTGAAATTCACTGCAAGTGCAAGCAAATCAAGTGAAAACTGCACTAAACTGAAACACAAATGTGTGGATTTTGTTTGTGTAGATCTACATTCTGAAATTGCAGACATCGTAACAGTCAAAATATGCTTGTATGTATGGCTAGCCTACTATTATGTAAAAAACGTAGCTTGTTTTAACTGTTAAATGTTTAAGATAATACATAGCCTAACACTAGAATCCCTGAAACCTCCGAAAATTTTCATAAGCTCCTCTGAAGGAGCCCCCCCCTTACTCCCCGCGCAATCTGCCCACCCCCTCACCAGCGCCAATTAAGGCTACAGGTGTGTATTCTTTCCCTGGAAAATAAGCATAGTCAAGTGAAACATTTCCCTTTTGCAGGTGGGAAAAGGACAAGACATAAGATGCAGGTGGTGTCACAACATGGAAATAAGCAATTCAGGAGCAGGTGTAAGGCAAACTAAATGACACTGGACAGGACAATGACAACTGCATCAGGCTTATGCTACCAAAGACACTTAGGTCATGCCTGGCGCCACTTTGCTCCAGATGCTAAGTAGGGCCCATCGTCTTAATGGGATCAAGTGTCAAAACGGCCCTTTTTTGCTATTACTCTGTGACGCTGCTTCAGTTTTGGGGCCATCTGTCCAAAAATTTAAGCAGTTCCAGTTCATTAATCATACAATGCTTCTGCGAAGTATGCAAAAGATCCATGAAATGGTTTTTCAGTTATCGTCTTAACGAGAAAGCACCTGCAGTGTCGGCAGTACAGTCCCGAAGCCATGCGTAGTCCCCGTCCAGGCAATAATATAAATATTGCTGAAAAAGGCAAATTTAAACAAGCCTATAAGGAAGCATGGATACATGCTTGCATTTGAAGAGTTGCAATGTTAAATTTTGCCATCACTGTTTTGAATAGCAGTAATGTTTGACAACTGAGCAAAGATCCTCTGTGTGCCTCAAGGTTAGTCATCATACATGTTAAGCTCAGCTGCTTCAAGTAAGACTTCATTTATCTCCAGGTTGACACCCCATTTTCCACTCATTTGCAGCCCAAAAAAGCTTTAGATTCATTAGTTTCTGCCCATATAAACTGAAGTAGGTCTGTATATCTACATAGTCTAACCCTTGTTCCAACATAAAAGGTTCACAAATGCTTTCAAAGGCAGATTTACCTTATCATATTAGAATTAAACTCCACAGACTGTTCTTAATACTTTCATGTCCATGGTGCTGACGGTGTGGCATGGAGCCGGTAGGAAGGGTAGTCCAGGTAAGAACTAGACGGCATACGGATAATCCTGGTACGGGGAAGTTTATTATCGTGCCGCTCTGCGCGAGCGCCACAAATCAGCAACCACCAACCGATTACAGATAACTACAATGACCGACAAGGGAGCACAGGACTGGGGAGCTTTTATACAAAGAAACATGGAAGAGTAAACGAGGGGCACTTGTGGTTGATTAACAAAGGGCGAAAACCACGAGGTAACCATGACAATCAACAGGCACGGCTAAACAGCAGGCCCGCCTGCGGGAAACATCAGGGAGAAAGATCGGTAGGGCGGGGCTGGACGTGACAAATGCATCACGATTTTCCTCAAAATATATGTGGTGAAAATCATAATGTTATTAACATTCAAATTAGCAAGATAAGAGTTTGCCTGTCATAACACCGCAAAGGACAGAATACATTTCATGGTGCCTTTTGTGACTCAGCAAAAGACGAAATGCATTTCCTGATTCCACTGAATAAATTTCGTCCACAAAATGACTTTCTTTAATTCAAGAAAAGCATTTCAACCACAAAATGACTTTCTTCTGTCCACGAAATGCAAAGTGCTGATATCAATTCTGTGCACAAAAAGAAACATTCCTTTTGATTTCTGTGCACGAAAAAAGTGAAGTCTTTCTGCTTTCGTGGACATGCAGCAAGGCATTATTTGATTTTGTCATTAAATAATGCTTTTTGTGACAGAGAATGTATTTTGTGCACGAAAATGAGCGATTGACACTTTGCACCCCATATTTTACGACATGCATTTTGAGAAACATAAGTTAAACAAAGCGATTGCTTGGCAGTCTTATACTTACAGTACAAAAAACGTCTCATAAACTTTGCATATATTTATAAAGACGTTTTTACAGTAATGGCCTAAATTAGAAAACAAGTCACATTTTGTGATTTACAAAGTTACTGCTTATCTGCATTGCAGTTATCCATGAATTGAAGAGATGTATTTTTATATTA
>JAAGVU020000083.1:67861-95865 GCA_011763525.2 Mormyrus iriodes | reverse complement strand
AATACAAGAACTCGTGGCCATAGGTGGAAATTAGTGGGAGAACATTTTAAACTGGATTTGAGAAAGCACTTCTTTACTCAGCATGTAACCAGAGTATGGAACAGTCTTCCTGTTAGTGTAATGCAAGCTAAAACTTTGCGTTCTTTTAAATCAGAGCTAGATAAGATTTTAGTAACTTTAAACTATTATTCAAATTCTCCCCAAATGAGCTTGATGGGCCGAATGGCTGCCTCTCGTTTGTAAATTTTTTATGTTCTTATGTTCTTGCATTTAACAATCTATGATGGCTTGGGAGTACATTAAAAAGCTTATGCCAAGTTACTTTACATATGGTTTACATGTAAGTGCCTAAATGGCCTTTGGGCTTTGCAACAATAAATTCTGATCTGGCTTATGGCCTTAGCGATGCTTCTAGAGAAGCATATTGTTTATTTTTTATAGACGCATATTTACATATCATTAATATTTGTTAAAAATCAAGATATCGGCATTGGTCTGATGGGTCAATCTTAGCCGATATTTAAACTTTTCAATACTCAAAGTTAGCATCACCAGAGCTAAAGACACTACTAAAGTAATGGAGATAATTGCATTGAACGATACGCCATTTTCCATAGAGGAATACGAGGGATTTTGTCGTCTCATTCATCACTTACAAGAGGTCTGAAAGTACAGGCCCGCAACATGTTTATAGTTCATTATTAAATCTGGCCCGCAGATCAAGCTTTCATTTTTAACTATAAAAATTATGTAATGTCACTCCGCTAATCTGTGTCGGCAAGCCTGACAAGTTTTATCAGTAACAACCTCACTGCCTCATTGGCTCAGTAAGTTGCTCAGAGGTTAGTAAGTATTGGTACTGGCGATATTAGACAAAAATATGATGGTTATTGGTATCAATCAAAATATCCACATCAGTAGACCGCTACTATTTTTTAATAATGTAATAGGTATCTTAATAAGTATCTAAGCAAATCATTTAATTACCGGATATACTAATAAATGTGTGTAAACAATAAAACAATGTCTTCAGCTACAAACCTGTAAGCCATGTTAATCATGGTCTAAGAGGGTTAATGTACTCCAAGCCATGCATTATGTTTTTAAACGCTCTCTACTTTGTGTTAGGCGGCTCTATGCCTCTGCAGCTGTACTTTAACAACATATAATGCACAGCTTGTCATGCATTAACCATTAAATAGTTAATACAACAACCTTTTTATTATTATGTATTAATAAATTGGTTTTAGTATCCATATCTGCAAGGTCTCAGAAACTGTCTGCGATGACACAAATCTGAGATCAATATTTCATCACGCTGCACCATGGGAGAAGCAGCCACTGTGGGCTGATGCCATTTTTAGAGTAGTTCAATATAGTGCTGAATAATGAATGCTTTAATTAAATGAGCATTTACTTTAAACTGCTTTTTAATGCTTTTCTGGAACCAGAAAAGCTTATAAAGTAAAGGGGTAAGCAGTTATTTTCTTCTTACTCACTTTTTTTATTATATTACAATAAAATATATCAATAAAACAATAAGCAAACAACTAAAAAATATAATTTTAAAAAGAATAAATTAAAATCAGTAGAAAAGTCAACTACAAATCATCATTATTTCATCATAATCCATCCATCCATCCATTTTCTATACCTGCTTTTCCTATGCAGGGTCATGGGGGTCCAGAAAGTCTGTAACTGGTTTACTTTGTTTGGGCAGTTTAACATAAACAATGCTAACAAGCCAAGTAGGATGCAGTTGTCAGCGAGATAGTTTAGCCTGCATGCAGGGCAGCACACACACGCAGACACAGCAAGTTCCACGCTGTTTACACCAGCAAAGAGCCACAGAGCCATACAAAGACTGTCTGTGATAAAGCAAACTGCGAAAACCCGGATTTCATTTGACGTCCCGTTCCTGGAACAGTTGACAGATCTTAATCTGAATGCCTGACTGGTAAATATGCTTGCTTAAAACTGTAAAAATGTGCTACATTAAATGTGACACATTGGTAGACCTGACTGGTAACTCTGTATAACAGCTGCATTTTTTCACCATCATTTGTGGCATACAGTTATTACCCAGCCACTGTACTTCAGCATTCAAATCTTAATAAGAAGTCAATCTTTGTTGCAAAGCTTACAAAAAACATTTAGAATTGAAATAACCCCACTCATATTTTCTTTCTGCTCATACCTTATTTGGAAAATTCCAGTGACATTCTCTGTATATTTTTAGCATTCTAACACATACAGTTTATTTACCATTATGCTAATCGTTTTTGTACTCCATTTCATGTGCATTTCACTGGGGGTCCTTTTGTCATAGAACAAGGCACACAGCTTCATAAAGATGCTGCCATTCCTCTGTCCTCTTCCCCATACCTCCCTAATTTCAGTCAGTGCTTCCCAGCTATTTTCAAGGGTATAAGCTTAATAAGAAAAACAAGGTTATTTCAGAGTGGTTCTTGAGAAGACAACAAGTAGGCCATAGTGCTGTATGTATGCTACAAACTCTCATTTCCTCCTCATTCAACTCTCATAGGTAGAAGTGGCACCTACTGGTATACACTGATCATCCAAAACATTAAAACCACTGACAGGTGAAGTGAATAACATCGATTATCTTGTTACCGCGGCACCAGTCAAGAGTGCCATTACATATAAGGCAAAGGAACAGTCAATTCTTGAAGCTGATGTGTTGGAAGCAGGAAAAATGAGCATCCATAAGGATCTGAGCGAGTTTGACAAGGGCCAAATTGTGACGGCTACACAACTATGTCAGAGCATCTCCAAAATGGCTGGTCTTGTGATAGTGTTTCCAGTATGCTGGCTAAGATAGAATGGTGTCAGAACATGGTGCATTGCAGCTTGCTGAGCATGGGGCTGTGTAGCCATAGACCAGGCACCCATGCTGATCCCTGTCCACCAACTAAAGTGCCTAAAATGTGCAATGTGCCTAAGCATGTGAGCATCCAAACTGGACCAATGAGTAATGGAAGTAGGTGGCCTGGTCTTATGAGTGACATTTTCTGGTACATCATGTGGATGGCGCGGTATGTGTGCATCGTTTACTTGGGTAAGAGATGGCATTACGATGCACTATGGGAAAAAGACAAGCCAGCAGAGGCAGTGTGATGCTGTGGGCAATGTACAGCTTAGAAACCTTGGGTCCTGGTCTTCATGTGGATGTTACTTGGACACGTACCACCTACCTAAACATTGTTGCAGACCAAGTACACCCCTTCAAGGCAACGGTATTCCCCAATGACAGTGACCTCTTTCAGTACGATAATGCGCCCTGCAATACTGTAAAAATTGTTTAGGAATGGTTTGAGTAACATGAGGAAGATTTCAAAGTGTTGACTTGGCTTCCAAATTCCCCAGATCTCGATCCTATTGAGCACCTGTGGGATGTGCTGGACAAACATGTCCAATCCATGGAGGCCCCACCTCACAACTGACAGGACTTAAAGGACCTCCTACTAACATCTTGGTACCAGATACCACAGGACACCTTCAGAGGTCTTGTGGAGTCAATGCCTTGATGGGTTAGAGCTGTTTTGGCAGCACAAGAGGGACCTACACAATATTAGGTAGATGGCTTTAATGTTATGGCTGACTAGTATACAATTCCATTTAAGCACCTTAATCTATTGCAGTGTGGAAATATAAGACCAGTGAGTATATATGAAGCGTGTGTACCAAAGTATTAGGGCAATTATGTTGCACAAGAATTTGCTTTCCATTCATCCATCCATCACTTCCATAAGCACATATCCAGTACATGGGGGTGGTGAGCATGGAGCCTAGCCAAAGAAGAACAAGACAAGGGTACACCCTGGATGGGATGCTAGTCTAGTCAACCTGTCACACTCCTCATGCACAGAACCAGGGGTAGGAATCATTTATTGCATATGATTTATTCAATTCAGATGTACTACACTTTTGACTGGATGACATCTTCTCTCTAGATGGGCACTACGGGCAATAGAATAAAATGGGAACTTGCACTGCAGTCATATTCTGCTTCTTTAATATTGATCCCAAAAGTCCATTTACTTTCAAACTCTTGGTTGAATTATGGATGGTACTGAAAATCTTGACACACAGGATAACAAGAGATAAATGAAGAGTAGTTTAAATTATTCAATGAAGTAACCTGGTGGAGTTTTAACTGCTGCTCTTGCAGACTCACCCCCTTGAGTATGGAACAAAAGCAGCTCACTCAATGAAGGGGAGAGTAGCCACCACGCCTCAGGATATTTCGGCAATGGGTCCCCCTTCAGGAGATTTAGGAATGCTTGTCATACTACAATAACACCTCAATATAAGAGCTTAAATGTTCTTCTATGGGAACAAGTCTCACAGAGGCCTCATTTTTAAATTATTATAGTTAAACGTCTTCTGGATTGGATTTCTTTCAGAGGATGATTTCACAAGGCCTTACAGAGCAAGACCTAGGTCTTTGTATTTTGAGCTTGCTTAAAGGCCCACGCACAGACTCACAGCTACCTGTGAAAGTGATATGCTAACAATGATGTGTCAATGAGCACAGCAGCACCCAAGGGCTCTTTTCAGAGAGATGCCAATTAATCTTTACTATAGTACATGTTCACAGTCATTTATGTCCTTTGGTATCCCCCCATTCTGGATGGGTTCCAGGGGAATTCTTTATGTATTCCTCTCACACTCACACAGTAACCTCCTTCGGCTCTCATTGATTCACAGTAAACAAAGATAGCCACTGACTGCAGGGGAACCTGCTTACGTATAAATGGAAAATGTGTAGCATCAGGTTCTTCCAAAAAAATATCGTCAGCCAGCAATTTCTGAGATAAAGAGAATCAAATAAAAGTCCAGCTCCTACCAAAAAAGCATACCAGCTGAATTCCAGACACACTACTCAATGATAATATTAAGGGGTGAAACACAATTACCTCCTGTAATTATTAAAAAACAAGCAAACAGGGCCCGAGTTGACATGCATTACCCAACAATGGGGGTACCTGTGGACCCAATTTAAGTGGGATACGGTCACCAAGGACACTTCTACAAAGCCACGAATTTGGATCTAAGAATGTCTGACAGAGAATTCATCAATATATCCTAGTGGTGGGAGAGTTAATGACAATAAAATGAATACAGATGTTTTCGCCATACCAAAATCACGCTCATCCTGAAGAGTTAATCATTAACAAATTTCTGAACCTCCAAAAATCTGTACATTTTCTCAAAGATAGATTTCCTTAAGAGACAACTGCATCATACTTGGCTTACTACCCATTCCTGGATTCAGCTGTTGCACTGTTTCGAACATCCATCTTTCCTGCTCTTTCGCCAGCACCTTAAAAATCCTACGCTTCTTGTAAATCACAAGACACATCAGCTTGTTGTTGTGTAACATATAAAATCTAAACGTATGCATTGAAAATTGTGTAAATCAAGTATAAAGAATGCAGTCAAAACGACTACAATCTTCCCCTTTATCCACGCTGTTCATTCAAGAACAATCGTCATGCTTGCTAAAATTAACTGAACTCATTCTAGGTTATTTCATACAGTGCTTATGATTTCTGAACCTATTTATCACAGTTCCTAAGGTCAGAACACAAACACAACAAAATATGCTAATGTATAAATGTAATAAACCTTCCACTTTCTACAGAGCTTGTATCAGATACTTTTGACGAAAAAGTAAATTTAGTAGTTTTGCATTTCCATGCTTTTTTTTTAAATTCTAACACTATCTTATTTTATCACTTTAACAAGACAAAAGCTTAAAAGAGAATTGTGAGCAACCACCACTCACAGTTAATGACATAGATGTTCTTCTATTACAAACACACCAAGTATCTCATTATGATTGTGATGCAGGCCTTAGATCACACGGCGGCCAGATCACTTCTGAAAGTGCAAATTGAAGACACATTACTTCCATCTGCAGTACTGCAGCTGAAAATGACTGTGGGTCATATCCACAAGCGCAACACAGGTAGCACTTTCAGCAAGTTCCTTGCTGTGAATTAGGATAGACCTTGGTGCATGGACCTATTTGCCATACGGGCAGTCGCAGGAAATGGAGCTATGTCAGCTGGTGCTGATTCCATCTTTAGTCATTGGCAAAGAGTGCGGAGGAGGTTTATGAACAGAACCAGAAGCGTCACGACCTAATCCATACCTGTCAGCATCTAGGTCTCAAAATACGACACGGCTTATTTATTTATTTATTTTTAGACACGGGGGGGGGGGGGTCAATACATAAGTGAACAAACAAACAAGTACATGAATAGGAATAAGTAAATAAGTTCTATGTAATCATAATCTATTACAAAATGTGGGGAATTTTTTTACATATTACGTTCAAGCTGTCTATTACAAAATGCGGGTGCTATTATGTAAAGAGGTGAGAATTTGTTACATTTTGTCGAGTTATTATGTAATGCAATGTTATTACATAGAGCATTGTTTCAGTCCTTGAAATACAGGAGAAATCCAGGAAAAACTGGAGTGTTGGCAGGTATGCTAATCATGAGACAAAACCAGGGAATATCATTCTCTCCACACACATAATTAGAAAAAAAGCGGAAGGGCACAAACATGAAGATCTGTGGTTGCTTACCACTGTCCACCCTGTGCTGAATGACTAGAAAGTAAAGGGGTGAGCTAGAAGCTAGAAAGTGGTCAAAAAGGTACTAACTAGTTATCTAAATTACAAGAGCAAATAACATTAAAACTTCTCCAATGAACGATAACATGAACTTAATATACAAAGGAATGAAGAAATATAGGCCTACATATAATAGCCGTAACTGCTACATGACATACTGCATTTTTAAAAACTATTTCATAACATTAACAATATACAATAACAGAAGGGGTGGGAAAAACACATGCTTTTCTATGCTATACAACAGCAGCCACATCCACTAAGACAAGGCCTGCTAATCGGGGATCGCTACTGGATGACACAGGAAGGAAAAGATTCAAAAAGTGGTCACAAATTCTCACAGGGGGAAATGCTATGCTATCATTTTACTGGATAATTAGCACAAAATGACCCAGGAAGTAAACAGAAATGTAATTGTACCTAAGAATTATTGTATTTCTAACATCTTTTGGATAAAAGTATCTGCTAAGACAACATGGAAAAACTCCTAGGCTGGTACCTACATGTAGAGCACCCTTGTTTACCTTAATAACAGGGGTACACCAGCCTGCTGTTGGTGGGGGATGCATTATTCAGCACCACACAAAGCAGCGGACATGGCTCACCACTTCGCCTAGACCTGCAATGCTATTTATTCATCAGAGACAATCCACCATACCACTGGACTTATTAACAAACGACAGCCTATGGCATAAGCAGCTGTAACCAGAAAAGGGAGTGATGACATTGTGCTGTGCTGTCAGAGTGTTTGTCATTACATACGCAAACACACACAAGGTCTGTGTTTTTCAGAACAAAATATGTGGAGTAGAACACAGGTGGTGCTGTTGGCTTACACCGTGATATTATAATGTGGATTTTGTTTTGTTTTTGGACATAATTGGGAAAGTTATTAAGCCTAGAGTAATGCCTAGTGCCAAACTCCCTTTCCTGCGATTTATAAATGAGAACTATGAGTGTAAAATGTTTCCTGGGCACTAATAAACACTTTACGCATTCATAGTTCCTCTGTATTGTCCTTAGGGATCATCAGCATGAAAGCAGAATCAAGGAAATCTAGGTCTCCTTATCTAAGGAACTCCAGCTACTGCAGATTACTCTCTAGGTGCTGTTTGACAAACTGTGCGTCATTAACAGGCTCCTTCTCCAACAGGGCCATTTCCTTAGCATATATAGCATCCTACGGTGCTCTTCCATCTTTCTGTTACACGTTTCCAGGTCAGTCACAACAGGCTTGAGCTCCTCCTTCCAGACAAATCAATACACCTCTGCAGCTTTTGCTGCCAGGAGCTTCTTCAGAGACCTTAATCTCCAGGTAACTAAGCTTGGCTGGAGACCTCCGACTTTCAATTTACACCTTGCGTTTTCTCCCCTAGCGCCACCTCCTATTCCTTGTAGCCCCCCAGCCTCCCTCTGTATTTTGTTTACTTGCTGTATTTTGATTCCGTGGCTCTGAGCTGAACTGGAGACTCCCAGCTCAGCCCCCTTCCTCCCAGCCCTACCTACCTACCCAAAACACAGCCAGGGGGAAAAGCAATGCTGAGAGTAACGCAGTATCATAATTTACCGATTTATCCAGATGCTGGCCAGATGCCTCACTGGTTTATAATTGTTTTCATGTAAAAAAAAACATCGCCAATTGTTCGCAAACGCAAATGGGGAGAAAGGAGCTGTGTCAACCTAACATTACTTCCGCCATTACTTATTTGTCTTGTAGAAAAAAAACTACAAAACACTGTAATTGAACAGCTCCCAGTGGGAACAATAATTAGGACAGAAAAACCACAGGCTGGGTTTCTTTCACACAGTCCGCGTCTCCTATTCTCCATTGTTCAAACTGGACAAGAAAGAGTCTTTATTGCTCCCGCCACTCTACAGACATTGGCCACTGCTCTTGTTCTTTGTTCAGGTTCATTGGACCTACATTGATCAAAAGGTATGCTTCCTTTAGGAACCGTTTTCACTTTGACGTAAATCTTATAAAGGTATGCATCTTTCATGAATACCTGCATGACAGATAAGCAAGAAGGTGTGAAAACAGCACACAGTATCCGGTACCAAATATACACTCCTGTAGTCACCAAATGCATACTTCAGAGGAAAACAAGTTTCTGATTCATATATATGTATCATTACGGCCCAAATATGGATTTATTCTGAAAAGGTGACTTTATTCTTATCAGGTGCAAAGGCTTTCCACAATAATTTTCATTTTCATTTTGCAGGAAAAAAAGTCATGTGACTGACATTAGGAAAAACAAAAGTCCCCATTTGCCTCGCTTTGCTTAACAGACATCTATCCATTCTTGTACATGACTGTCTGCTTATGTAGATTAAATACCTTTTCTGATATAGGAGCAGTGGGTAATTGGTTGATGTTCCCATTGTAAAAAGGACAGTGTTTGGTCAAAAGCACCCGCAGCCTTAGCAGGAACCTAAAACCCAAAGTCTTTTAATTGAAGTAATTCATTAACTGGCCTAATGTACATCTACAATAGAGGTGCAGTAAGTACTCATTAATGGTTTCCAACCCCAGTTTAATGGCACAATGGAGATGCTTTTATGCGAGACGGCCTATGGCAGAGAATAACAGCCCCCACTGGAAGCAGACAGAGATCTGGCATTGTGAAAATGACATTTTCTACTGAAGCCGTGGCAGAACAGCTGGTGCTTTGACATTCTCCACAGAACGATTTAAATAATTAAGTCATTAAATCATCAAAATTTGAATCTGCCTTATCAATATTTAATAAACTTTCCTTAGAATACCCCTCCAAAGAACTCCTGTCTGCATAAATTGAAACTGACAAAACTATATCTCCTAGGTGAAGCAATCAGCTTGGGTAAATTAACAGAAATCTAATATGTCTTTCTGGGGGTGGGGAAGACCGAAATACAAGCACTTGCCAAAGTCTCCCTCTGGAATAAAATGACATTAAAATAAGATATTGAAAATTAATCAGGTGTTGTAGTTATTGATGGTGGTTTAATTAGTCACCCAGCCCCTTTAATAATGCGCTGTAAAAGCATACTGGAAATGTAACAGTCAATATATATATACGGAAAAATATTGTAACAGATACAGGTTGTGTTGACTGTTACATTTCCAGTATATATATATGTATATGTAAGTACATATTTCAGTTTTCCTATTTTATTACATTTGATTTTTTTTCAGCAGTGCCTTACATCCTCTAGCAGGAAAATACTGACCTCAGGAAAGAGCCAGACTGTCTCTAGGCATGGTAAGAACATCTACACCTTATATGAGGTTCATAAGGCTCTCACAGACCATCCGTGATCACAGAGACAACTAGTGTAATGTCACTTCAGGGTGCATAATGGACAACTGTGAAGTTCCAGTTTCTGGCATGTTTTTTTCAAAGGTACATATCAAAGAACTTCTCTGATGTTTCTTGGACATTAGGCATTATGGGAATTTAACAAAAGCCTTGCATGGAGAGTATTTATGGCAAATATGAACCATTTAGTTTAACATTTATATTGAACCTACTTTCTGGAGAAAGTGCTTCAGGTGCCATTTAGATGAAATCAGATGATGAATAGAGCCATGCATTGTACTCTGTATACCAGAGCTTTGATGTCTAATAACCAGTCCTGTGTTCACCAGTGATAATTCAATAGTCTGGTGGCTTGGACCATTGTGCAGAAGCCTTTCTTCCGGCAGTCCATGGGTCATGGCAAAAGTATTTGTTGTCATTCAGGTTAATTTAATCTTACTTCTTAAAGTCCCAACTTCAGTATTTTCAATAGAAGAGTTTATCTTATTTCATTGGGAAAACACTGTGGGAAACTGAACAACTACAGCACTTGCAGGTGCAGTCATTGAATTTCCAGTAAAATTCTAAAGTTCAGCTGTACACATTTACATTGGTCCCATGTCAAAGTGGCAGCTTATCTAACAAACAAAGCTAGAGACCAACAATATTAGTTACAAACACAGTCATCTAGGGAAGAATTGGGGCTTACAGCTAAGAAACTGAAGCTCCTTAGGGGGTCACACTCCCAGCCACAAACTTGAAATTATAGCCATACTCTATGGCACCCAAAAGAGCCTGGAAACCTGTCTTCAGTTCTTAGTCTGCATGCTGCTGCTATAATGGATCTGCATTTTTCCATTCAGGTGCCAGTACTACAATGACAGCACACTTATGTTATCTCATGCTCCCTTTCCCACAACTGCACACATACAGCCCTTTCCTCGTATCTCTGTTCCCAGTTTTGCTGACATGGTTACATGCTCTGAACTGTTCCTTTAGGGTGTTTTCATTTGCACAAGGCAAAGCAGTGCCAGGTGCAGCGCAAGTGTCTTTGCTAGCATGATCCCGACACAGTCGTCATTTTTCCTTCCAGTGCGCACATCATTTAAATAGCAAATGTACCCGCACTCATCTGAGTGCCTGCAGGTGTGTCGAGGAGGGGTTAGGTGCATTGCTGGCAAATTGCTATCGAGGCAGCAGAAAGTGAATGCTCTGTTAACCAACAAAAACCTGGCCTAAAGTCAATGGCACAATATCCCACTGTAATTTTAAAGGCGCATTATCAAGATAGTAACATGCGCCTACATAGGCGGGTGCACAATGCACGTACCCCACTTATTTCACACAAAGGGACACACAGCAGGGCAAAAACATACAAAAGATAAAAATAAAAAGTCTGCAATGTTAAACATCATTAATGTGTACATCAAGATATTTTTTTAAAATATACGTTATAATGGTTAGGCATATATTTATCAGACTTAGCTAATCTCAGTAATGACGAATGGAATTGGGTAAATATGATTGTGAGACCCCCGTATCTGTGGTTTACCATGGTGCAAAAAAAAAGCAAAAATTGCAGAAAGTTTCAAACTGTACACCAAACGAGTACAAACTGTAAGCCAGTAAATACCGACAATAAGCTAAGAAATTTTTAAAGAAATACATTTTTCTCATTACAAGTTATATATAGGTAAATGATAGAATATGGTTCATTGTAAAACATGTAACAGCAGCTTATGTTTTTTCATTGTTTCCTTGTACTCTGAGGGGTATAAAAAGCTAGGTTTTAATTGCTCCATCATCCCTTGATACATATTTTTTCATCAGATATTGTCTCTTGAGAATCAGAATCCCTTTAATTTTAGAGAGTACAGTATTGTATAATGATGTACAAGGTACTTTATTATTACTGTATTTAATGTAGGTAATGTCTTACTGTGCATAATTTATTACATATATGTATCTTAGTTCTTTTTGCGTTCACATTATTTTGCACTGGCGCAAAACGGTTTTGCTAGCTTCATACCAGCGTATTGCTCCTTTTCATGCCATATGCTCACGTTGTCAAAACAGCGGGTGATTTTGCACCTACTTTGAGGTTCGTAGGAGAGGCGTTTTTAAATGAGGTGTGGCCGGCGCATTGTCGGCGCGTTGCTGTTTTAAGGCAGCAAAATGACGTTGCACTTTTGACCAACAAAAACCATATCTAAAGTCAGTGGCGCATTATTAAACGGTGTATAAGCGCTGCATTTTAGAAATGTGCCGGTGCACGATGCTTGTTACGGACACAAGTATGCACTGGAGGTGCACTAATGGTTTTTTGTTATTGTATTTGACTTAAATTATATATGTTTTGTTATAGATTACATCTGCTCTTTTCACGTATCTACATACTGTTTCATTACGTCATACTGTTTAATTAAATACCAAAAGAAAAAATATATTAAGTAAAGAACGAATCGTATCATTAAAAAATCTTTTAAGTTCATTATCAGAATTAAGCAAATACTGTAATTGAAAGGACATTTGAACTGCTGAAAATGCATTTCAGGTATTTGGAAAAGTCAGGTGGAATATTACAATATAGCCCTCAGAAGGTCGCGGCATTCTTTGCCATGTTGTATGTTGCGTAACATTGCCATGCATGATAGATGTCTGTTGGACACAAATGCGGACACATTAGAGCACTTTAGAAAACGTGTTGCTGAACTGCATGTGCCGATGCCAACAAAGGAGTGTATGCTGGCAGCAGCACGAGCAAGGAGGGATTGCGCTGGCAGAAGAGCCAAATCATCTGTAGCCTGGTAAGGAATTTAAATTGTGAGATGTCGACAAATAACAGCCCCATTGCCTTTTATTTTAACAAAACTTAAAAACTGTAGGTTGTGTTTTGTTTGAATAAAAATGGCACCAAAATTAAAATTAAAAAATACACAAGCATAATGAAGTCCCCGTTCCCAGGTGCTCATTCAACAGCGAGCTTCTGTTTTCCCCATCTTCTGACATCATTATACTGCTTTTGGCACTGCGTGGATGATCTGGTGATGCCAGAAAACGAGGACACAGTCACTGATACCTTATCCCATGCCTGCTTCACCTCAAAAGGCTGGAAATGATGTACTTGCGCATTTTCACCGCATGTACAAGCACATCTGTTTCCTCGGTGGAAACTGATGCGGTTTGCCAGGTAAACAGACTATAAAAATAGCAATCCGCCATAGCTCATGCGCCACTGCCTTTTAGAGGTGAGGTGACGTGCCATTCTGAATGGTTTATTGCACGTTACACCCATGACACACCTTGGAATAATTAAGAGAGTTAGAACAACCATTTTGCGGCTTGTGGTGGTGTAAAGTCTGGTTTTTCCACCGTCAAAATAGGAAAATGGATTTGGACGCGTCCATAAAAGTTAGCTGTGCCTTGGGCTTTACACTTTGCATTAGATCATCAAAATAGATCCCTATGAGTTCATTTGAAAGAGGATGGTTCTCTTTATGGTCCACTCCAGCTCTAATGGGGCCTCAGTCCTCTTTCTGTTCACACTACAGTCTTGCTATCATTGCTAATTCCCATGGTTCCATCTACTGTATTTGTTTCTACGAGCATCCCAGAGCAATAGCATGTGATCTGTCTATGACAAACCTAGAGGTTTAAAATATAATGGTAAAAGGTGAAGCAAACCTGGATCGCTTTGTGTTCACAATGCACCGGTTAAGCGAACAGCAACGCGGACTCGAAGCAAACCAAACTGAGACTACCTCCCAAGGTGACTAATCACTCTTAGTTCATTTTGAGGGTTGAAAGGGACCAAGTGTGAAACCACCCTTAGTAACTGTCTCCCACCATTAGAATCAGCATGGGACTAGTTCTGCAAATGTTTAGCACTGTGAAAAGGTTAGTCAAAAAAAACTACCAAAGAATAATGAAGAAACAATGGCAAAATCTATATGTAAGTTTACAGTATTAAAACTTGAAAACAAATATTTTGTATTAAACTGGCTTTGTTTTACCCATAACAGCTTCTTGAAGAGTTCAACTGACTAATAACACTTCACATTAGCTTCTGCAGTCACCTTGGAGGTTTAATACATCCCTCAAAGAACGTACATTAAAATGGCTCTTAGGCACATTCGAGTAAAACTCACTTGATAACTGGCTTTCCTAGATAATTAGCCAAATGGTCAATTATTTAAATAGTAATAAATAAAAAAGCCTGCATTTTATAGACAGTAAACACCAGAAACTACTTTAATAGCTTCAAGAGACATAAAATATGCAAGTACATTCAAAGAAACATTTTTCAAAGCAATTTTGTACAATCTACGGAAAAGGATTTACAGTCCTCCCCAGAACAGAATGTCTCCGTCTGCAAGGACCAGCTACAGTTGTTCAGACGTGAACATGCGGCATGCAGGGCTCTGTGCAGACTTCCTTCCTAAACTCACCGCCATCCCAGGTTCTAATACGGAACTTTAATTTTGAGGAAATGATTTTCTTTATATTAAGTGGATATGTGGGTGCGCCGTTTAACACAGAGCCCGTTTGCCCAACGTTTTCAGCATTACACACTCCACTGAAGCAGACATACTGGATGTTAGCAAATGTATTTTGTGTGTGTGCCTGTGTGTTTGTCTTAAAAAAAGAAGAGCAAAACGGAATATGCAAGAAAAACACATTCCAATGTATCTGCTCTCATACTTGTACAAATGGCAAATAAAGTTTCTCCTTATATTTCACACGTTTTGTGATGAGTTCACTTCATTGCCACTGTCCTCACTGCACCTTTACAATGAGCTGTGCAGAGGCACCCCACAGCACACAGCATGCCTGTTACTGCAGGCAGACAAACTCACTGCTTTATATTCAGTCACGAGAAAGTAAGAAAGCCTTATAGAATAGCCTGACCTCCAGACATCCTCCAGAGCTGACTGCTTTTAGGTCTCAGCAGACAAGCTGCTCGCTCTCCCCATCTCTGCCCTAAAGATGCCATATTAAGATGAATTTTGCCTTGGCATAGTAGTTCTTTTGTTAGAAATGTCCATGAGTCATGACCAAGAGCGGAGGAAGATCCAAAATACCACACCGTGACACCTGTGGCAGCCTGTTTTAACCTGAGTCTCGCAAGTCATTTCAGTTTCAGCCCTGAGTCCGCAATCATACTGACAAGTATCCAGGGTAACAGAACTGGCCATTATAGTTGGCAGTCTGCATCAACAATTTGAAATGACTTTGAGTTCTGGCTCCCTGACACTCCTGGATAAGGGGGCATTACTCGGTACTAAACCAGGCACCAATGAATCACCATTTTCAATTTGATAGCTAACAAACCAGAAAGCCAGTTTCAAACCCTCTGCAGTACTGCTAGCCTTTGTCCCTGACTGTAATAGAAAAAGTCATTTTAGATTTTTTTTAAGCTGATTAGCATAATTGATTTAAGCTACTACCATCTAAATGTAAAAATCCAAAACGCAGGTACACTACAAGTCTCTTCAACATTAAATTTGAAACATAAGAGTTTCTGGTGTATAGCGTAGACTGGAAAAAGCTGTTACTCATTGTTTCTGTTTCCTTGTCTTGCCCTGTGTCTCACTTTATATGTTAAGTGAAATCTTTGTTTAACAGCATCTTAATGCTACTCCACATGGAACCCACTGGTTGAGTAATTTGTTACTCGCTACATTCTTCTGCCCGCTAACATTCTTTCATTAACGTTGATAATTGCGGTAAGCTTTACATCCAATTACTTCAATGGTGCTCCCAGCAGGGTTTATGGCCTTGAATGATCACGCTCCCTCATCTGATAGAGCTCAGGCTGACTGCTGAGCAGGACTGTGGTTGTTCCCCATGATTAATCTGTGTGGTTCCCCAGATTCCTGTAGTAATGCTGTATTCCACTGATTTCTCTGAAGAGCAGAGAATGGATATGTGGAGGTTAGCATAACATTGACTTCTGTTTAACTAACCTTTTTCGTAAGACATTACAAATTACTGATTTTTTATTTTTTGTAGTGACCCACCATTTGACCATTCTGAATCAGACACATGGGGCTGAACTATTTCATCTGAAGGCCTTAACTCTGAGAATGACTGTAATTACTCCACAAGTGTGTTCCCCCAGGCTCATTTACTCTTTGCTCTGCGTATTGGTGTTTATTTATTTCTGCTTTCTTCGTCTTTGTGATTGCCTGTACGATATGAGTGTCAAATGCTCACTTAAACTAATCAGAACAGTCACTGAAATTCCATATTATGCAAAATACTGTCCCACTGGCGGTAACCTTCTAAAACTATAAACTATTTATCTGCAACATACTGTACATTTAGAACAACATTGCAGCTTCTACTTGAAAATTGCAAAATGCAATTTCCATCTGATTTTGGGATCATCAGCGACACACCAATGTTTAAACACTGAGAATTTGGTGAGTAACCTTGTTCATAACCTTTAATTGTGGCAGTAAGCTGCTGAACATGTAAGCCAGCATGAGAAGTGCAGATCACAACATGAATACTTCAAATAAATCAATACTACAAAATGGAATTAATTGCATTTAGGTCTGACACAGTGTTGAAAACAACATCAAAAAAGGCATATCTGTGCCCATGATGCAGTAACATGCAAACGACCAGCAAAGTGCTTGGATCTTGCTCCTCACCGGAGCCTGGTGCTCATACCACTGCTGCACTGCACATTGCTTTTTCACCAGCTACCCTCTCTAACATCTATTACTCTCTTAATACCACTTATTGCAGCTCTTCGTAGTGGACATTCAAGATAATATGGACACACAAACACAAGCAAACAAGTCCAAGCTAATCACACCCCTTCCATGTCAGCAGTTAAACAGTCAAAAAATACTAGATCCAAGCTAAAGTCAGGTGATGGGTGCATTGTTCATTTGTAGCCATTTTTTACAGTTCTTTGTGAATGTTTAAACACTAGCAGTGATTCTTAAAGGATTGTTTCGGAAACCATTAACACGTGTAGCAAATGCATCTACCAAGTGGTCCAAACTGAATGCATGTTCTCTGCTTTACACTGTTTGTAATTTCACAACACACTTTTTCCAAAACATTGGTCTCTACATTCCTACACTATTTTTTCAATTCCCTTTCCACATTAACAATAATAAAGGCAAGATTTAGCCTTGTTTCTTTCATTTCTTTTTTACTAGCACAAATGTTTTTGTTTTATTCTACTGTACTTTTGTTGGTTGAGCAGTGTTAGAACACTTTAAGAAAAAAAACCTTTATCCCCTTATTTCTATTGATAATGTGCTATGTTGGGAATACACAACCATACTTTACAGATCTGGATACCTGTGTGTATCTGTGTTTGCTACATGTATGACAGCACATTTTTAGCAAACTGCTATGCTCTGCACAAAGGAAAAGCTAAAGCCACAAGTGTTTCTCATTTATACTTTCAGTGTGTAGCTGGTGCTGCATGTGCAAATTCAATTGATGGTTTGTGTATTGTGTATTGACATTACAAATTTTGTAAAAGAGTTTTAAGAGTTTTTCAAGAACTCTTTACTTTTTCAAGAGATGTATAATGTTTTGCAGGTTTGGTGTAAGGTTTTGTGCTTAGTGTATAGAGTTCTGCGATAAAGGCCTATTGTTTCTAAGAGGTCTAGTGTCTAAGCAATCAGAAAAAAAACTAATAATATGCCTTCTACCTTCTCTCTCTCAGCCCCAGCAGCTGGTCATACTTCCCCAAACACTTCCCTTTTTGTGCACCTCTGTCCTTCTCTACTAGAGCAGAAGCAGTTTTATTTTTTCCTGTTTAACCCTCTTCATTGTAAAAACTCCAAAACCACAATAAACTCGTCATTACATTCTTCCATCCCATGTCACTTCAACCCATTTGCCTTGTCGGAGACCTTACATTTAATGAATTATTTAAGAATATCTTTCCAATAAATATAAAGACCCTGTAAAGAACGCTTTAAAATGTTTTCCCCTTTCTGTCTGTACCTGTCAACCATAAAAATATCAACACACAAAAGCAGTTAAGCTAGTCCATATCTGGATGGATTTCTGAACAGAAAACATTTACCCTGTCATTACTGCAGCAAAAAACCCAGATAATGGGAAATGCTCCATTTTACACTAAAGTAATTAAAATAAAAAACCGACACACCTTCAGATCCCAAATACTCCTGGTCAAAAAGAGATAAGACAACGACTGCCCCAGATAATGGAAAGGATTAACTAACTTAATTCCCCAGCAATTTAACAAATCGGTGTTGTGCCTGCAGCACTTGACTGGCAGATATAAATGTTTCATGACTATAGGAAGCCATGGGATACATGAATGTGAAAATTAGCAGCCTACCATGAGTAATGCCCTCAATATCATAACACACACTGCACCGGCTAGGTACAGGTCTTCTTAGATATACAGTAGTGACTATAGATGCAACAGTCTGGCTTTCGTCGTGTCCTGAAAATAAAATGTATAAATGTAGGTCACAGACATTAGTGGATTAGAAACCGCTAATGGGAATCCTCGTCAGCCTTGCGGTGCATGTGCCATGGCGGCTTTCTGTGCTATTAAATCAATTTCACTGCAATGTGCAAGTGAATACAGCAGTCAAACTGTCAAGGACCTTCGGCCGCAGCTTCCTAGCCAGTGTGCAGTAGATCAGGGGCCTTGCACCATGGGAGCAAGGAAAAAAGAAATATCTCACCATCAAAATGACTGTAACTACACTCACGCTGCCAAGGAAGATGTAGGACACTGTTGGGCTTCTCGAGAGGATATAATTACTGACTTCTCAGGGAGCCGCATGTCACTCATGCCTTTGGACCTACTGGGAATTTCTTTCACCCAGGCTGCTGATGCCCAGATCACTCCATATACCATAGGACATCTAAGACCAGGCCAGCAGAGAGGACATTGCACAAGTTTTCCTCCAGCATACCAAAAAACTGTCTGACTCTGATATATTTGAAGAATGTGATCTTTATGCTTCTGCCGTATGAATCATTCATTGCACCTTGTCAAGTTGTTTTATATGCATACATCTGTCAATTGAGTGATGGGCTGGGATAATCGTGAAGGCCATATTTCTGCATAAACCATATGCAGCTTTATATGACAACGAAATATCAAGGTCACTGCATAATGTTTGATAGATATACTCCGTGTTAGACTTCAAAACAAACACATACAACCACACCTTAAAGTGGTTTAAAGTTCTTTATTCACACTGCAATTGCACCTGCTACAGCTTCACTTAGAGGTTTCGGTAAAATGTTGTTTTTTATGGCTACCTAATGAATGCAGGAGCTATTATTACTGCTATAATTTGTTTAGGCCTTTGTTTTAATCCTTTTCTTAGACCGATGACAAACAAAGCTAAATGCACATTTTATCAGGTGCCTTGTGTATGCTTATATTATATATCAGCTTTTCTCCTTTTCATGAATAGTTATTTTATTGTTACGCTTGTATAATTTATCTTGTGTATGAAGTTTCTTAAGTTAGTGTTGTTTTAATATTTTATGGAATTTAATTTTTAATTTATTTCATTATTTATTTATTTTAAATTCATGTAAGGTGAGCTTGACTGTCCTGAAAGGTGCCTATACATAAAATGGATTATTATTATTATTATTATTATTATTATTGATATATCGGTGAATGGCCAATATCTTTGGGGAGGCTTCATGAATTCTGCTGGGAATATATCCATTACTGAGAAATATGTGACAAATCACCAGTGTGGGGATAATCCAACGTAATGACTATGTTGTAAATTAATTTAGCGAGCTCAGATATGCTTATTTCTCAATTTTCCAGTGTCCTCAAGCAGCACCAAGAGATAAGCTTGAACAAATAGAGTCTTGAAATGTAGGACACGCTGGTGCACTGCACTGAAACATGCAAGGCAGAGACATTCGAAAAGGTCCACAGCAAGCAAAGGCTGCGAGTGTTTACAACGACAAGTGGCTGCTTTTGTGAGAGCATGATGTGGGAGATTTATTTCAGGCTCCAGAAGGCCTCTCATCCAGCATTAGATGATGTTATATTATTGGCTTTGTTGCAGAGACATTTATATATAGAGCTCATTATTTTCGCTTATTTAGGCTTCAACTCAACTGTATATTTAAATTAAACAATTATGTTTGAATTCCATGCTCCCGTCTGCAACAGTAGAGCACCTTGTGCAGCCTCCTGTTACAGTTCCATATGGGGGCACCCAGGGAGGGGCAGTAAGTCTGTCATTTTGGATCTGTGGGACTGGAGTGTCTTCAGAGGGATTTTCTAACAGGTTTGGAACCACCATGACTTCAGTCTTTAAAAACCATTTAAAGTCGCTGGAAAGCAAGACAGACCTGACATATCAGTCGCATCAAGATTCATGAACTCCTGGTTGGACAGCAGAAAACAAAAAAAAGACCCAATAGGGATGCATGCATGTGATGAGGAACCTTAAATGGAATGGTACAGGTTACGTGCAAACATCTGTTTGTCTTTGTGTACAAGAACGAAGGCTGTTATGGTGATAATGGTAATGGTAAAAAACTAACAACAGTCCCTTGCACACATCCACACTAGAAAAGCCATGTATCAATGTCAAATAAATCAGCGTTGCTCGGTGTCTTTGGTGTCAGTCTGGAATGAGAAAAACATTACACCTCATTAAGTAAAAAGGGTATGTGCAAGTGTGAGTGTGTGCAGGTGAGGGGTCCGTGGGAGAACGTGGTGGACAGTGGGCCCCTCGCACTTCTCCAGCAAGGACCAAGAGCTGACAGTCCATCTGTCACTTTTGCACAGTCCATCAACCTCTCTGCCTGACATGGGCTGGATCTGTCAGCATGATGGAACGGGGGGGGCAGAAAGTCAATAATACCTCATTTCTGATATTAATAACACCTAATGGCATTCTGCGCAGTACCCTTCAAACCAACTCTAGATAGTCCACAGGGCCGCTGCCCAGGGTGTTCGGCTGTTGTTTTTGCAGCCAGTGGTCACATTAAGCTGCAGACCACCATAACGAGGAAACAGCTGAAACACCGAGCAGAGGTCATCTGCTGCCTGGGCTCCCAGCCCCACAACAATGTGTCATTTGTTCTCACCTGTGATGGTGAGATGACCAGCAGTTCCCAATGACTGTACAGCACTTTCCCTGTAATAGGACACCGAAGAATCAACTGAGCTGGGAAACTATGATACAACAACTCTAGGTACAGTGGGTCCCCAAAATGAAACATCTACAATAAAGAACAAAGTTATTTAAAATTTTTAAGAACTAAACATGTTAAGTACACATGGGTATATTAAGGTGAATATGCAACAATTCAGAGTCTCCTCTGCTTTCAGCCAGACATAGGAAATACATAAAACAGAATTGTTGAATCGGGTCTTGACCTGAAAAAATACACTACTGAACTGTAATTTTTAACACCCCTTCATGGTATTATAGAGATCAAGAAAAAAAACTACCTTTAAGGTAAAAAATTTAATCAAAACATCAAAAATTAAAACCACATTAAAACCATAAAAACCATTAAAAACACATTCTAAAATACATCTGCAAGTCTTTGATATTGTTTTACAATCCAAATGTGCTAATTTTTCCAGTTTTTCAGATCATTACTTGGTTTGACAAGATGCAAAGTCTTTAGTGATATACACAAGAACATTACTAATCAGAAAGATCTTTAAAAGACCAATGATATGGAAATACGACAAAAACGATGTGACAAAAAAAGGAGAGAACTGCATAGTAAAATGCTACAGTGTGTATTTTCTGATCTAAGCATGAAAACAAGACGATGAAATGGAAATATGGTACCGGCTGCAGTGTGTCCTGCTGAGACTTTCTGTTTCAATAACCTCAGGTCCAGAGAAAGCAGATTTGCTCTGGTTCTTTTCCCTTTAATCCTCTTTACTCCCTCGTAAATGAGGAGTAACTAAAGCAGAAAATCATTTCTACTCAGTATCCTCCCAACAAAGACTTACATTTGGCTCTCAGCCATTTAAAGAGCAATAGTCAAGAGTATGAAACAATTTTTTTGACATCAGAACCATAAATAGTGCCACGTAAAACAACTTTCTCACTGGAATCAATGTTATTTTTCAAAAAAGCAGTCATTAGGAGGCCCCAATAGACCACCTGACCCTGTTTACAACAAACACCACAAAAATCTCTACTTTAAAAACACAAAGAAGTTGCATGTCTGGCTTTCCTTACGGACTGAAAGGAGTAATTATCAGTTTAAGACATTTATTCGCTTAGCTGACTCCTTCAATCTAGGCAGCTTAGCTTACAGTTTTACTTCCATCCATCCAACTTCTCACTCCTTATTCTCATCAGAGTTGCAGGGCGGGCCTGGAGGCACAAGGGTATGGTCCATCACAGTAAGTAATTCATACAACTAGTAATTTAGAGACGCCAATTAATGTAATTGCAAGTGATTGGATTGCAGGAGGAAACCAGAGCACATAGAGGAAACCCACAAGATAAGGAGAGAATATGCAAACTCCACATACACACACACACACACACACACACACACACACACACACACACACACACACAGCTGTGGTGGGAATCAAACCCAAAAAAATGGAGGTGTGATCTACTGCAATAGTGGTACCCACTGAGCCACAGCACTATGCTACAATTTTTCATCCATTCATCGATTTATCAATTTTCTGCTCATCCGGGTCTGGATCGTGGGGGCAGCTCTGCAGGGATGCCCAGACCTCCCTTGCCCCAGCCACCTACACCAGCTCCTCCAAGGATACTAAGGCGTTCTCAAACCAGCTGAGAAATATAATCTTTCCAGTGTGGTCTGGGTCTGCCCCGGGGACATCCTCGAAGTTCTTCCCCAGGGAGACATCCGGGAGGCTTGCTTGATAGATAGCTGAACCACCTCAACTGGTTCCTATCAATGCGGAGGAGCAGCGGCTCTACTTTGAGCCCCCCCTGAATGTCTGAGCTCCTCACCCCATCTCTAAGGCTGAGCTCAGACACCCTGCAGAGGAAGCTCATTTTTGCTGCTTTTATCCGCGATCTCATTGTTTTGGTCACTACCAAAAGCTCATGACCATAGGTGAGTGTAGGAATGTAGATCGACTGGTATATTGACAGCTTCACCTTCTGGCTCACCTCTCTCTTCATGATGACAGACCAGTACAACATCTGCATAACTGCTGAGGCTGCACCAATCTGCCTGTCTATCTCCCACTCCATTCTTCCCTCACTTGTGACTACAACCCCAAGATACATTAACTTTTCCGCTTGAGGCAGTAACTCTTTCCCAACCTAGAAGGGGCAATCCACCCTTTTCCTGTTGAAAACCATGATCCCAGACTTGAGGTGCTGATCCTCAACCCGGTCGTTTCACACTCAGCAACCACCCCAGTGCATGCTGCAGGTCACAGCTTGTTGAAGCCAACAAGAGTCTTCCAGCTCTACTTCCAGCAAGGAAAGCATGTCAGTGGGATTCAGGGGGTCCTCGAAGTACTCCTTCCACCACTTGACTATATCCTCTTTGAGGTCAACAGCAAAGCAAAACCCTGTTTCAACCTCCTTAGTCATCTGATGGTTTGCTAGAGTATCTTTGAGACTGACCTAAAGTAATTTTCCATGGCCTCACTGAACTCCTCCCACACCTAAGTTTTATCTTCTGCAACTGACAAAGCCACATTCCGCGGTTCATCAAGCTGCAGCGTGAAGTGCTCTGGTAACAGGTGCACTTATGAAAGGCCACATGCTCCAGCATAGTGTTTGTTATGGATAAACTGTGGTTAGCACAGAAGTCCAATAACAGAGCACTGCTCAGGTTCAGATCGAGCAGACCGTTCCTTCCAATCACACCCTTCCAGGCTTCACTGTCGTTACCCACATCTAAGTACCCCAGTAGAAAAATGGAGTCCCCGGTTGGGGTGTCTTCCAGCACCCAATCCAAGATTTCCAAGAAGGCTGGTTACTCTGAATCAGTGTTTGGTGCATTCGCACAGACAACAGTCAGAGCCTGTCCCCAGGCAACCCTCTTGTTCACCGTGGTGATCTCCTACTTACTGGCGCCAAACCGTGGAACTATAAGTAGACCTACTACTGCCTGGCACCACTCGCTCAGGGCATCTCCCTCTCCAAGAGTTTGGTTCCATGCTGTGCATTGAGGTGAGTCCAACTATCTACACGGTATCTCCCTACCTCCCGCACAAGCTCAGGGTCCTGTTCCCACCAGAGAGGTTACATTCCATGTCCCTAAAGCCAGTTTTGGCAGTCGATGATCAGTCTGCCAAGGCCCCTACCTTCAACTGCCACCAAATCCACAATGCACCGGACCCCCACAGATGGTGGTCCCACAGGAAGGCAGACCCATGTAAAGCTTTCAGGTTGTGCCTGATGGGGCCCCTTGGGTAGGTACCCAAACACCAGGTGTTCACCTGAAGGCTCCCCCCCAGACCTGGCACCAGGGCAGGGCCCCAGTCTCCCTAATCTGACTGAGGTTACATAAAATTTTACAGTGTTTCCATATAAAATTGCTGGACATTTGCTGATGCAAAGAAAAAAAGTGAGACACCAGTTTTCTAGACCAGACTGCTGTTAATCATGCCAATGACTTGACACTGAACAAAATATGCAGTGCTTTTCCTGTATCTATGACTTCATGTACTTTTGTCCTGCTTCTGATTGTCTTACATGTGCTGTATTCTCTCCTCATTCTATCATCAGCAACACTGGACTGAAATCAATTGCAATCAATTATTCAACTTGGCCCTTTCCTTCCAGCGCTAAAGTAAGGGCCCCAAAACAAAACCATGATTTAGCAACAAATCTCCACAGTGAGGTGTAGCCAGCCCCTCTGGCCTTACAAACAAGACTGCAGTGATTAGATAAACTATTTATAAGGTTTGGAGTCTACAGAGTCACACAGCTACTTTTCACAGCTGACGGGAGGCCTTAGCATGTGAACACTTTCCCTGTACAAGTTGTTTTACAGCTGCATTCAACATTTAAATTAGAAAATATTGAGAATACTGAACCTACAAAAAAAATTATCAAACGAAAAACATTTAAAACTCACAATGGATCCCTAAATTAGACATGACATCTGTAACTAGGTTAATTCAAAAAAAAAAAAGAAAGTATAAAATTAGGCTGTATTGATAACATAAATGTCATATTATTTGTCTTCAAAAAGTGGAAGATTTTCAGTGTGTCAGACACTGTGTCTTTGTCTGCTTAAGAGAAACATCTATGTTTGTCTAAGGCAAACATTGCAATAGTGAGACCGTTGCTGTATAACTGAAAAGATCAAATCCCACTCCCCCCCAAAGATCTGAACAACAAAACAGCAAAAGAAAGCCTTATGGAAAGGCCACTCCAATCCGTCCAGTTTATTCCTACACCTTCAGCAGGTCACGGGACTCGACCATGTCCTTTTCACTAAAGACATGGCCAACAACAGCACCTGCCTTTTAACATCAGAGACATGCTAAACCGAGCAACACGCCACACCCAGCCATATGAAGTATGCCTGAATAACAGGAGCCTGCTGATTCAGAAAGGATACACATTTGGGTTGGGGGTGGGGGGGTACAGTTGTCTTCTCTATATTATCTTTTGCTGCCTTTGAACAAA
Organism: Mormyrus iriodes; assembly: GCA_011763525.2. Classification (NCBI taxonomy): domain Eukaryota; kingdom Metazoa; phylum Chordata; class Actinopteri; order Osteoglossiformes; family Mormyridae; genus Mormyrus; species Mormyrus iriodes. Next base: position 70,300 of record JAAGVU020000083.1, on the reverse strand, counting down.
GATAACCTCTAACAGAAACAATTCAAGACAAGCCACTTACATAAGCTTGGCCCTCTAATTAACTGGCAATATTTTTCCACTGTTCCACTGGTTCTGACTGGCCCGTCTAATCATCATGGGAGGAACATAGCATACTTATTATTTGCATTGACCTAATACTCATATAGGGGAAGAAACATCTCTCACATAAATAAATGTAAAAAGTCAATGATGAGTTTCACACACAGCATTCAAAGATATTGTTCTCTAAGCACATTGTTGACATGATCCTCATTCTCAGGACCTCTGCTGGAAATGCACCAGATGTCTAAGAGGCAGGTGAGAAGGATCCTGGTCTAGAAATAGTGGTTTGGCTGAGTCCCCCTGACAGATTATTCTGGTGCAGAGGAGCACCACTGCTGGCCTCTTCCGTCACATTCTGACAGGCCTATTAAGGCCTCAGATAACTTCTGCTTTATTTATTATTCCACCAGGGTCCCTTCATCCAGGTCATCCTGGGAAGATATGAACTGGGGTCTGCAATGTCACTCAAGCTTGCCATAAGTATTTAGCCCCACTAATCCATTTTTATCCAAAGGTACCTAAGCGGTCTGTCATGATTCCAGCAAGACAAACTCTTACACATTATGTGGGCAATTAAATAAAATGTGATTTCAGTTCTCATTGAATCAATAACGCAAATGACTGTGACAGGTATCTGAAATGACTCAACAACAGATAGTCCAGTCTTTTGGCCAAGTGCAAGAATGACCTGAATGGACCACAAGCTTTAATATGACAGTGACTGGCCAAATGCACTGCTGTGGCCATTCTGCAAAAAAAAAAAAAACAAATATGACAGAGGGCACTTGAGCTCATTTGAGTTATAGACCTCCACAGATCTCCTGGACCAGAGCTGCAAATGGAGAAACCAGCTATTCATGTAAGCCTAGCTGTAATTTCACATGAACACATTGACTACAGTCAGTGGCATAAGAGTGAAATCATCTACTACAAAACTAGAGTATCTGAAAAAGTTTCTCAGCCCTATCTCCAAAATTAACATAGCCTAGTTGCTTTGTAGTGTCTAAAATATGGCATCAAACATAAAAGGAACAAAAATAATCTTCAAAGTAAAGTGGAGGACAAGAATAATGTTTTCATATTCCTTTTTATGTATTCTACATGTATTGTGAATTTCACTTGCATGATGGCCTGGGACCTGCAAACTTTTTCACTTCACACAAGCAAGATAAAATGATCCCCATATGTCCCCAAAGACCCCAGATTTGGAGAACGAAAGTCATAAATTATTGCTGTACATCATTTCCTTGCCACTAAGTCCACTCACCCCTAGGACATACAGACAATTTTTACGATTCTATCGCCTACTCTCATGGAACCCATATACATAATAAAAATAACTGACAGTGTTTTACATATATAAATGCTAGAACTGACAGCATCATCATCTGGTCACCCCTCATTCGTCAAAAAGCACAAACCCGTCTAAAGCTGCGGAAGAGGCAAGTGAAAGCCAGCATTGCTTCTCTTCCTCTGTAAATGTCTGTAATTATCCTTGTATGGTTTGACTAATATTGAGAATGACCTATGTAGGGCTGCAACAACTAATCAATAACGTTGATGATAATCCGTAATTAAAAGTTGACATAGAATTTTGTCAATGAGTAGTTGCACTTTTCGTAGTTTGCTGCATAAATTGCATATAATGACATCACCACCACTGCTGTGTTAAGCCTTGCTTATGCTTCTTTTTGCCATGTGCTAATATGGTCCATGCACACTTGTGTGCACATACTCTTGTGTGCGTACTACATTTGTCCATGGATGGTGGTCGCGGTCGGCACATGCGTGCAGCAATGATATTCCACCAGACCAGCAGAGAGTAAAAGTATTGCAACAAACACAAATACAAGCAGTGTAATAAAACGGGTAAACTTTTATGAAGTTTTAAAATTGTTATTAGGCTTGGGCGGCACTACAGTAATATATCGCAATATTATCCTCTCCTCTGTTGTCATCTGACTTTCTTTAGCTATTTCATTGTCTTTCCTTTTCCCCGTTTTGTATTACTCTCTCTTAATATCAAAACACACCCATGTAAAGCGCCTTAGGGCTACTCCGGTGTGAAAGGCGCTATATAAATCAATAGAATAGAATAGAATAGAATAGAATAGAATAGAATATTTTTAAATCTTTGCAACAAAATTAGCCAGGACACCCCATCACCCAAGCTTGGTGAACTATATATTTAGGATTTCAAAATGTGTTCCTTTGGAAAATACCATCAAATCACTACTGTGCAATTGTTACCAAGCTACATACACACGTGGACAAAATTGTTGGTACCCTTCAGTCAATTAAAGAAAAACTCACAATGGTCACAGAAATAACTTTAATCTGACAAAAGTAATAATAAATAAAAATTCTATGAAATTT
>JAAGVU020000083.1:54603-67761 GCA_011763525.2 Mormyrus iriodes | reverse complement strand
CTACAAACACCCCCCCACAGAAAAATCCGCCAGGCAGACCCGAAAAAAACCGAAAACCAGCCACCCAAAGCACAGCACAAAACTGACAAAAGAAGGACGAGCCCCCAATTTCTGTTACGATCCCCTGTCTAGGGTAGGGGATCGGCAGAAAGGTAAGGGAAGGGAAAGGGAAGGAGAAGGAGGCCCCGATAACATTTCTTCAATCATTTATAATGAGAAAGGAGCTCTCTCATTGAAGATGATTCTGAGAGACCGTTCTTCCTGACTCTAACACCAGGCATCTTAAAGGCCTTCCATTTCTATTTTGGTCATGTCACATAATCACACTGGACAGGAAACGCAGGGGGTTAAGGCAGGGCAGGGCACAAGACTTGCGAATGGGAGTCTCTTGCACCATTGTTACTCAGCTCCCATTACAGCTAGAGGTCTCTGTGGCAGCAGGTTTTAGACTGAATTTAAGTGAAGTATACTATAGTTTAACATATACAAACTCAGTTGTCTCCAGGGTGGGGGGTGGGAGGGATGGAAGCCACGATAAAATTTTCAGAGAGGGGTGATCAAAAATTTGTGTTACTTGCATCAAACTATTTCATGATTTACTGTTTACAGTAAATGCACTTGGGTCCGTCTCTTCTGCTTAAAATTCTTTAGCTTTGTGTCCATCATTGCTCTGAATTTGGTATTTCATTACAACAAAACCACGTTATAAGCATGGCTAAAAAAGATTTGGGGCTTTGCTAAAAATATTAAGGGTTTTAGCCTCACTCACCTGACGCTGGCACTACCAGTGGTGTCTATAAACATTAATATTACTATTTTTAGCAATTCATCATAACCACATATCTGTTATATGGTTGTAAAAAATTTCTATGTATAATAATTCTTATTTTTGACTAGGGGTCCACTGATATGTAGGTTGCCCAATAATAAAGCTTCTAAAGTTTATGGCCCCGATAACATTTCTTCAATCATTTATAATGAGAAAGGAGCTCTCTCATTGAAGATGATTCTGAGAGACCGTTCTTCCTGACTCTTACGTCTTGAGAGACAGACAACCAGTGCTGGATGTGGATTTTGTCAACACAACGAAGAAAACCTCACAAACCCACAAAAATAAGCACCCAAGGAACCAAACTAAGGAAATCCCGTGCTACCATCTGAAAAGGGGGTTAACACAACAGAGGAAAAGGGAAAACCATAGATACAGAGGCAGCCAAAATCTAGAAAGGGCTAGACAAGCTCAGAGTCCACAGTCTTATACAAAAGCGTATATGGTATAAAATAGAATGGAAATGTAATATCCCACCAAAACAGCAGCTCGTTTTTAATTATCTGCCATCCTCGTCATTTATCCACTTTATTTTTCAGGAACAAAAGATCACCTAATTTTGGCAGACCCTTAGAGATTCTTGACAAGTCTGATGAATCACTCTTGAAAAACCAGTTAGGGGTATTCCATCCGCCGTTAGCTGAAGAACAGCATCGTGGGAAGAGGTTGGTTTCCCACCCTGACACCAGACTCTAAAAAAGACCAGTGTCCACATGCAGCATGGCTCCCTGAAGGTCCAGGACGGCCGGTAACACTTCCTGCCATCACACCTCAGTGTGCCAGATGTTCAGGAGAAGTTAATGGAACATAAAGGCAAATAGTTATTACAACAATTTTTAATTTTTTTATATAAAAAGAGATTTATGGATCTTTCCATTATGGCAGCATATATTTTCATGATATTTATTTCATTATATGACTTATCCATGGATTATTTATAATCTATTCAAGGACTGTCCATAACTACAGGGTCACTGTGAGTGTGGGGCACATTCCAGGAAGCCCAGGAGATACTCATTTAACAGAGAGCCCATGCACACTACTTCCCCTATGCTGCCTTCATTCACATACAGACCCATCAAAGTGATGTACATCAATCAAAGTCTCTTCATACTGCATGGAGGTTTTGGCAGATCTTTGTGTGAGGTTGCCCCATATCCCACATTCTATTTCTGTCTCTACCGGCAACAGATGGACAGGAGCCTAAGGGAGAAGCTATGGAGCTTCACACGTGACTAACAGTGTGAGTGTCCCCCATCAGTGCTGTGCCTAACACGAATGACCTCTGCATCCCTGTTTGTTTTTCTGCAGCCTAATTTTATTTTGGATTGTTTCACTGCCTGGAAGGGCAACATGCTATGTATAAATTACTAATTAGTTTTACAGTGAATAAAAAACATCTGTAGACTGAACTAGTGGCGTGGGATCCTTGTTTATGTTTAAGGGCTCTCCCCTGGAGAAGACAAATGACCGTGTTCCTAAAATAGCACAGAGACATCATCTTCTGTAAACACGAGCTAATTTGCATACAACTTAAACTAAATGTTCAATTTTGGATTTGACTTTCATTGGGGGCGGGGGGGCAGCAACTTTAATAACAAATAACAACAAAATTTCACCAGACAGAAATCCAATCAAAACAGATTTTTTTGTTCTCACAAATACAGTACAACACACAGTTAATTTATTTTTATTTTTTATCCCATATTTAAGTTAAACAATGGAATATTAGTCAATAAAATTGACACGATGGTGAAGAGAGTCTTGCATTTCTGTTACTATACATCACCTCATTTTTTGTAAGGAAAATCCACAATCCCAGCATTCCCAGTAACAGGAGCCAATGAAACTGACCTTTGCGTGTCCCTCCTGGGAGGTGTTTGCATGCATGGTGGCTCACAGGACAGCTGGATGTGAGCATGGGAGCACATAGCGTGCTCTGGCAGAGTGCTCATTTACTCCCACAGGACAGCAGAGGGCGCCGAGGGTCCGACACGCCGAGCGGTGGCTGGAGATCTATCTCCGCAGGATCTGTTACACAACAAAAGCCACCCATGCATGTTGACATAAGGCTCTTTTGTAGGGTCTCCATGGAAATATCAGGGACAAGGGTATAACATTTCATAAATACTTTGTGAATTTCCCTTTTTACTGGTGGCCACTTAAAGTGCTTTTATTGGGAGCATTTATTTTTATCTCAGTCTATTTACAGCTATAGATGTATTTACTTAGACGGACATATTTGTATTTCAGTTCTTCGAGAAACTTGCTTTTGCCGCTTGGCCCTGTTTTATCCTTCCATTTCCTATGAGCACTTAGCAAGTGCTGGGATCAGCAGCAGGCCTGAAGTCTATGTCAGTGTATGCAAAGCACAAGCAAGGGGACACCCTAGATGCTATGCTAGTTCATTGCACAATATGGCCATTTTAGAGACATCTACTAGACTGACACTAATTAATTTAGCAGGTGCTATTTTCTAAAGCGTTGTACATTTGAGAAAGTTTGGCCCTGCATCAAGGTTACCATTCTTATCATATAATGATTCGCTAACCATACATTAGCTTGCCGTTTAACACCATTTTTACATTAAAAACAGGAAAATGTTGCTATTTTTGCGCTTGTGTATGGACAGAATTATGAATTTGTCAACATAAAACGTGCTTATTAAACATAGAAATGTCACTGACCATTAAGCTTGGCTCATTGGTCATTTGTCACAAACATCATGGCGCTTGGTAAAACCCAGAGCTCCCAGCAGCCTGAGCTCCCGGCGGTCTGAGCTCCCGGCGGTCTGAGCTCACGGCGGTCTGAGCTCCCGGCAGCCTGAGCTCCCGGCGGTCCGAGACTTTGGCACCAGGTCCAGTTGGTAGAGACTCTTTCTCACAGCGAGACAATGGCCACTGGCTTTAAGGAACTCCAGCAGGGAACATTATTTGTTTCTCTCACATAAACAATAATGAACAGTTCTGTTCACCCAAAAAGGACGGCGCTGCTGATGGCTGGTGGGTATAACTCAGTATGTCCCAGGGGTGCAGGGGTGCCTTTGAGGGGGAGCTTGAGAACATCCTCCACGTCTGACCAGAAGTTAAAGGATGCAAACTGCGGTCATGATAATGTCACTTACGGTCCAGACGTGGCTATTTTTACGGATACTGTAAAACTGGGCACCGATAACTTCCACAATCTAACGGGGCACTTTATTTGTTAGCTTTATTTATTAGATAAAGGCTTGGCATGTCACCAGGAACTAATCTGCATTTCAGAAAGGATTTTAAACATATAAAGTGGGAAAAGGAAAAAGACAGTTCAGTACATATATAATTTAAAATTTAAAAGTTATGTGGGCATTACAGAGTAATAACAAATAGTTGCATAATAATGAATGCCGAATACAGAAGGTATTTTTTTAAGGTTGGGTGTGATCACCTCTGTTGTTTTTTTCTTCCTGTCCTACAGCAGTATACACAGCTAATTGTACTGTTAATCACAAATTTGTAAACTCTTCCTATAAGTACAGATAGACACTCAAAGGCCTCTTTATTAGGTACTCCTGTGTAGTACCAAGTAGGACCCCTTTTCCCCAAAACAATTCCAAGGATCAATGGGTGTGACCTTAGAGATGACTCTCCTCACTCCAATGTGGTGCTGAGCTGCTATTTTTTCCACATTCTTGTAGCTTTAACAAGGTTGGCCATTCTCCTCTGACGCTGCTCAATAACGAGGTGTGTTCAGCACCAGATGTATTTTTTTTGTTAGTCGCAAAATTTTATATAACGTCTTGACACTGTGCCACGTGAAATTCCCAGGAGTGTAGCTGTTTCTGAGATGCTGAAACCACCATCCTTGGCACCAGCAATCGTATCACATATAAAACTACTAATATCAATCATTTGAGCCATTCTAATTTTTAGCCGCACAGTAACCAGTCATCTTTACCTTGTTTGAATGCTATATTTTTTCAGTTACAGACACATGATTTGTTGTTTGAGGGAGCAGGCTGTTTGCAATAGTTGCCAATGAGTATAGCATATTATAGAGTATAGTATGCACGCTCATTTCTCCAGAACTCAGCTTAGTCAGACTCACATGTTGATGCTGAAGTGCAAATGAGTCAGCAATGCAAAAATGACTGTTTCCAATATGCTGTTTATGATGTGATACAAAAACTAAGCACATTTGGCATGGAATGCAAGTTTTCCACAATTCCCACATCTTTTATCATCATAATTCGTGTTGTTTTCACAAAAATGGCAATATAACCTTGACCTGACTAAAAGTGAATGGCTTTATGAGACGATTTCACTCACCATTTATGGTGATACTTGTATGGTGATTCCATCTCATACCATCTCAACATATTTACAGAGAGACTAAGATCATTTTCCCAGATGGAAGAACATGATCATGTGGGCAGAGTTCCGGCCTGTCAGTCCCTTCCTCTTCAGCTGGCACACCTCTGAGTCTGCAGTGTTGACATGATTCAGGCTGATGACTGTCTACGAGGTACGTAAATGAGGTGGCTAAGAAGAGCTCAAGTTCAAGCGTATCCTAAATACCAGAGCTGAGGCTCTATAGAAGGTTGAGTGACAAGTGCCAGGACCCAGACACAAGTCTAAGCCAGATACTGAGTGAACAAATCTAAAGACAAGATCGGCCGGCAACCATCTAACAAATTCAAATCACAGAGCCAAACCAGAGGACTAAGAGATCAAACACAGATGCAGAAAACCTGACAGCCAGATCAAGAACCAGTACACCAAGACTGAGTAGAACCAGACCAGCAAACTGAATTCTAGACTTCTGACTTAGCTCAGTGAGTGTATCTCTACCAGTACAAACACCACAAAGCACTGGTGCTATATGAAATTGACCTTAATTCCTTATTCATGAGATTGTCAGGTGGTCAAGGCCAATGTTAGCCCTGAGGATCTGGTACTGCATCCATAATGGCCTTTAAAAATGACACAATCCTGCTCTTATGGAAGAGTGGTTGCTGTGCAGCTAATTGCTTGCTAAATCAGACTTAGAATGAAATTCATTCACCTTGTAAATTGTTGTTTCTCAATTGGTAGGTTGTGACCCAAAAGTCACAAAATGTGTGGTTTAAAAAAGAATGTAATAGTTTTTTCTATTGTCAGACTTAGTTTTTTTAACAGTGCACAAACACATTACTGCACTATTTATATTTACTATTACTACTATTTTTATGGAAATTCAATACAAAATTTTATGAATCTGGATCGACCAAGGAAAAACGTGTAGTCCTGATGCTTGAGAAGTGGTTGAGAAGTTGAGAAGTGCGGATGTAAATCACTATGTACTCACTTTACAGATAAGTAGACAAGTGGCACAACAAACTCATATAGGGCAATGCCAGATTACTGCAAACTGGTACAAAAATATCGACAATAGATTGTACACCAGAATAAGTGCAGCTCAGTTAGTAATTACTATGGATTACTGGCATATCCTTATCCTCATTGCATTCTATGTATTACTTATTTATTGTTCACCTGTTCTTATATTACACTCTTGACTTTTATTGTGCCACTGTTTTTCCAGTATTGCACTATTGTTTGTCCCCCATGCACCCGTCTGCTACCCTCTAACTATGGCATAAGAATATTTCTGTGTTCCTCTGAACATATGGCACAATACAGCCATAAACTTGAAAATTATTTCTAGTTGCTTGTTCTCCAGGAACACAGCTCATAAAAAAAATGAGAGCCACTAAGATGCTGCTTAGCTCTAGTTTTATTCAGCCTGGAGGTGAATCTTTGGAACAGGTGGTGTCCTGAGAGGGAGCTGTTGGTGACAGTCTTGTAACACGCTTCCTCACCTGAGTGTCACACAGGTCATCACTGTAGTGTTGAGATTGCCCTCTGAATGAATTGCATGAGCCTAGCAGGGGTTCTGTTCACTTCCCTTTGCGATTCCAGCTTTCATACAGCGCGCTAATGGTTTAAGATGTTAAATAAAACAGTTTAATATGCACAAAGAGATAACCTGCAGGGTAATATAAATTGAAAATCAGCGCAACAGCGACATCAGTTGGTCACTAGTTACACTTTTCTTCAGCCACATTTAACTGTAAATGACGGTTAGCTAAGCATGTATCATTAGTCATTGGAGTTACATTGGGGGGAAAAGTATAACTAATCTTAAAGGATTGTATAATATTATAAAAATTAGAATGGACAATTAAGAATAAAAAATAAACTTCAAAATCCACAGTCATGCCACAGTCATGTAAATCTAATCAACTGATTATTACATAAATATTAAGAATAAGTTATATGTCGTTATAGTAATAAATAACGTCATTCAACAAAATACATTTAATGAATGTATTTGGTAATTAATGTATTTATATTGCTTTCAGTTATAAGGGATTATTTAAAAATAAGTTTAAAGTCAATATTTTTATGTATATGTGTTACGACCCCTGAGGCAGGATTAATGGGGTAGCCTGCTATTTTTAGTTGGGCTTATCAGTACGACTGAAAAACTTAGCTTTTTGGCTGAGTGTATCATTATGCCAACAAACTCTTGATGGCAAACTTGTCAAATATGAAAATCTAATTAAATTCAGCATATTTAATGAGTCTCTTAAATGCATAGACATATGCTACAGGATATCTATTTCCTTAAGAACTGGGGACCTAAATGCAGAACAAATAGAGATGCCAATGAACTAGATGGGATTTGGAGTCAGGGACTTAAGCAAAGGTCGATAAGCAGGGGAATCTGTCCTGGAATGAAGAGAAAGGCAAGCACACGTGCAGATGTGGGGAAATCGATGCAAACACTCACAGTGAGAAAGGGGGTGGGACACACATTCATGAGGCAGGTGATCAGGAGAAGAACTGGCACAAAACTACACAGGAGGGGTCTCAAACACTTGGGGAAAGCAGGACAGAGAAGCGTTCAGTTACTGGACATCAGTCAACAATATCTAGCACTGAGCAGATTGGTCAAACTGGTTATATAGGCTACGCAGTTAAAGAGATGAAGTACAGCTGTCAGTAACTGGAAAATGAAGTGCAGCTGTTTAAAATCGGGGCAGGAGAGACTGGGTGAGGGGGGTATGGCTACAGCATGGAGTCCAGGAGGGAATCAGGAGGGAAACATGGAAAATGGGAGATTCTGTAGTGACCGGGTAACTGCAGCTGATACGTAACCAGGTTGATTCTTCACAGAATCTTCAATGGCCTGATGTAATGTTGGGATAGTTTGTTTGGTGGGGAGATGGGGCTTTATGTCCCAGGAGGACATTCACACTCTTTGACTAGGCTGGAGAAGCAGGGTAGTTGACGACGGAAGGCAGTGGCAGTGACAGTGTCACAACTGGGACAGAGACAATTTTGTGATGAAGTCCATAGAAAAATGGAACTAAGGACGATGAAGCACTGGAACGAGGTTGCAGCTGGCCTAAGGCAAAAGTCTGTGGGGTCTTGGAATGGACACAAATTGGGCATGACATAATATGTTCCTCAATGTTCTGCTCTAGAGGGGCCCACTGGCAGTGACAACTCCCCAATTCTGTCGTCCACCAAACCCATGGATGTCCAAAACTCAGAGACATGTGTGCCCAATGTATCAGGTGTGGGCATACTGAGGCCGGTACATAGCGGCGGTTTGGTGGCATGGTCCTGGGAGCTGGGTCAGTCTGCAGCACCTGCTTGATCCCATCGGTGAGCTCCCACCTAAGGGGAGCAATGAAACAAGGCAGGATGTGACTTTCAGGTGAAGTTCTGTGGTCCGGCTCAAAACTTTGTGAAAGGGTATCTGCACTGGTGGTCTTTAAACCTTGTACATAAGTTACCATTAATCAGAGCCATTCTACAAACATGGCCCACCGAGCTTGTTGGGGGTTCAGGCATTTGGTATTACATGTATACTCTAAGTTCTTGTTGTCAATAAGTAACTTGGAAAGGATGTTTTGTTCCCTCCAGCCAATGTCTCCATTCTTCTGAAGTCAGCTTAATAGCTAATAAGTCATGGTTACCCATGTTGTAGTTACATTCAGCATCCGACAGCTTATGTGTATAAAACGCATAAGGATACAGTATAGGTAGACTACTACTACATTGTGATACGACTACTCTGACAAACATCTCCGATGCATCTACTTCAACACAAAAAGCACCTCAGGGTCAAGTTGGTGAAGTATAGGAGCCTGAGGGAACACTTGATAAAGTTGTTCAAATATGGCGTGGACTTCTCAATTCTAGAAAGTTTGTTGACGTGACGTGTAAGTTATGGTGGTGAAGGGAACGGTGATGGAACTAAATTTCTGGATAAACTGGCAGTAGAAGCTGGCAAACCCTAGGAACTGTTACAACTCCTTCTTCATCTGTGGCCATTCAGAAACAGCTTCAGTCTTGGCCTAGTCCATCTGCACCACCATTGAGGTAAGGTAGTATGTGAGAAAGGTGAGATGTGGAGTGTGAAACTCACATTTTTCCACCTTGTGAATGTTCAATGCTGCTGGAGAACATACATGAAACACGTTTGCTAATAGATGAGGAGTACATCAATAAATCATCAATGTAGATGATCAAGCACCTCCATATGAGGCCCTGGAAGATAGTGTTCATAAAAGACTGGAAACACAAGGGATGTTAGCAAGCCCAAATGGCATAACAAGGTAATCATAATGCACTCCAATAGTGAAGGCGGTCTTCCACTTGTTCCCCTCCCAGATCTGAATAAGGTTATACACACTCTGGAAATCTAATTTCGTGAAGACTTGCACCTGTCTAATTTGTTGTAAGGTAGCCGGAATCTAGGAAGCTTAACTTGCCTTGTTCCTAACCTCATTCAGGGCATGGTAACCTATACACAGTCACAACCCCCCAGTCTTTCTTCTCTATGAAGAAAAACCCAGATACTATGGGAAAGTTAGATGGGTGGATGAAACTGTACTGTAAAGCTGCCTCTCTGTATTGCCTAACAATACTCACACTACTATTTATTTGCAAAAGACTTACACTTATTAGAATATTGAGCATGTGGATATTTGTTACTGATAATACTATTTTAAGTATTATGGGTGTCTTTTGTTCTAAATTCCTTCTTGTATGATAGATAGATAGATAGATAGATAGATAGATAGATAGATAGAGAGACAAGAAAATCCATTAGCCTGTCATATCTGTGTGTGAGGTATATATTTTCCTTGGCTGGCATATAATATTTCTGCAGGTTACTCGACCTGTACTTCCGCAATGTAACCCGCCTGAAGATACCACAGATGGTGTGCATTGCTTTTTTCAATGGCACTGACAGAGATGTCTGCCTCCAGAGATGCCGAAAACCTAAGAATACAGTATGCTGGGGAATCCCAGGTCTGTTCCGTCCCTAGTGTGTGCTCCCCTACTCCCTGAGCCACTGTGTGGCTGAATGGGCTGAGCGGCCAGTTACAAATCAAGACTCCCTACCATCATAGGTTTGAGGACTGGTCAGAGTCCTTTGGTTTTGTTGGATGTTTTGGCTTTTCCCCTTGTTAGTTTTTGTATCCATGTTATTCCTGTAGTGGTCCCTGTTTTTGTATCTGATTCTGGTTATCCTTGTGTGTGCCTGTTTTTGTAATTATTTCATCTATGTTCCCTGTATCTCCTGTGTTGCCCTAGTTCCCAGTGTGTGATTGTGATTACCCTCACCTGTTCCTCGCTGCCCCTAATCTCATTTTGTGGTTGGTTGCAGCCCACACCTGTACCTTGTTGAAGCCCTCGTTATTATGTTTTTTTTTTAAGTGCTGGCCCTTAGTCTGTTCCCCTGTTGATCATTGTGCTTTGCTTTGTTTGTTCACTGCAAGTGTTTTTGGATCCTATTGATGTTAGTATTTCCTCTTGTTCAGTTCCTGACAGATCAGTTTTTGTTCTACCTACCTGCCTTCGTTAGACCCTTCATAGTCCCTTTTGATTCCATTTTGTTTTGTATACAATTTATAATAAAATCCCCTTGTTGCACGCAAGTTCCCATTTACACACAATAATGTACTGGAAGTCACTTTCCAATATTAATATGTATTCTTACACAGATGACTTGATTGGTTGATCTGGTTATGGTCCACACCTGCACACCTACAACACTTTTCCAGATGTTTGTTTTTGCGAAGCAGGTTATTTGCATAACCAAATGACATAACATAATCAAAGTCCCACCCCAAAGTACCAAATGAGTATCCCAGTAGTTGGTTTGGATCTTTGGTACTGGTACTGGACCAGAAATCAAAGGAAAAAGGGCAGTAGTGATTTTTTTAGCACCTAAAGTTCGGTGTCTAGTGTAGTGCAAAGTGCCTTTGTATCTGTCCTGTTCTCCTAGGGCCCAGGATGCAGAGAACTGGAAGGATGGGGTCTGATAGGGACTTTATTCATTCCTAGAGAAACCTGTTTTGGAGGGTAGTGTTACGGCTCCCCCAGCCCCTGCCTGGCTTTGTGGTGGCACAGTGAGGACAATGGTGGCTGATGGAGGTTAGGGTTGTTCTCTCTCGCTTTGTGTTTGTAACTCTGTGCACACTGAGGATTCACTCAACCTGCACTTCTGTTTCTTTTGGTTCCCTCCTTTTTATTTATTGATTTCTATGAGTCAATTTTTTTTAAACTGAAACGTTTTTCACCAATAGACTTTATGTGTTTTTGGATCATTTTGGTGTCCTGACACTGTATGTATAGCCGTAACAGTATTTTACATTGCAATGAACCTCATTTTATACCTTACCCTTGAAATGTGAACAGGAGGAGCCAGTTCAGTAAGGCACTGCCATGCAATAGAGACCCTGAATCTCTTTTTCCTAATCAAATCTTTGTTTCCCCCAGTGAAAGCTGAACATCTCACAGCCATACCGTGAAGTACACATTACCTCTGGGAAATCTCAAATTACCATACTGAAAGTTTACTAAATAAAATTCCATTACCTAGGACTTGCACCTTGTTGTGCTCTGGAAGCATACAGTAATCCTAAAAACTAAAAATATAAAATTACCCCCCTGGGTTCATTACTAAGCTCAGTGACCTTGGACTGAACATTTCCTTGTGTATTTGGGTACACAACTTTATAACAAGCTGACACCAGGTAGTCCAAGTGGCCTGGAACAGCTCTTGTCCCTCACCCTCAACATGGGGCCCTCTGGACTGTTTCCTTAGCCTTCTACCATTCTCCGTGTATACTGATGACTGCCTGGCCACATTCAACTCCAACGTCCATGTCAATTTCACAAACGATACTGCTGTGGTAGGCCTGATCAGCAATAATAACGAGCAGGCATACCTGGAGAAGGTGAAGAAGTTATCACTATGCTACCAGGACAACAGCCTCCTCCTCAATGTAAACAAAACAAAGGAGTTCATTGTGGACATTGAGAAAACAGCAGAGGGACTACTACCACATCAGTATCGATGGTGCTTTAATGGAGAGGGCGGGCAGCTGCAGGTACCTTGTCATTTACATAACCAAGTACCTGATTTGGTCTCTGCACACTGACTCCTTAGTGAGGAAGGCTCACCAATGACTATACCACCTTAGGTGTTTCTGGCATTTCAGGGTGCCCCTTGCAACACTTAAGAATTTCTACAACGCCACCGTCAAAAGCATCCTGACAGGGAATATCACCGCCTGGTTAGGGCCACAGAAGGACCACAGGGCTCTACATTGAGTTGTGCATTCAGTCGAGTGCACAATCGGACATGCACTCCCTAACCTCCTGAACATTTACATCAGACAATGCAGAACCACGGCCACAAAGATTATTTAGGATCCCAGCCACCCCAACAATTTAAATTTCTACTCCATCAGTATGGCATAGGTACAACGCAGTCACATTCCCTTCACCGTAGCCTTCACCATAGCCTGGCGTGCACCTCCTCAGAAATGTCGCGATGATGCAGACCGTGCACATGTATAAATGCTCGCAATGGTGTAGGGTACTTCTGTAGTCCACGACGTAAGCACTATGTAGGGTCAACACAAAAGTATAAATCAGCCTTTAATAAGGACAGTCTTTAGAACCTGCACACCACCAAATGCTACAGCCTACTTAACTCATGCAAGTAGATATGTAAATATTCGTATAAATACTTATTTCTGGACTCTTGCACTGCTCACTTGCTGTTGATTTTACTCACCATAGATATTTTGATTATATTACATGTCTAAGGTCTGTGATACACGATGTCTTGTCTCTGTCTCGTCTCTCACACTTATGACCCCTTATTTTCCATAGTCTAGAACTAGGCGACTGTGTATTTCCCAATATTGTGGAATAGTTTACCAAGCCATGTCCGGGATGCCGAATCGGTCTCAGTCTTTAAATCTCGACTGAAGA
>JAAGVU020000083.1:42410-54503 GCA_011763525.2 Mormyrus iriodes | reverse complement strand
CACACACACACACACACACACACACACACACACACACACACACACACACACACACACACACACACACACACACAGTAAAAGGTATCTTGGTAGCTTCAGTCAAAGCAGCCAGTCAGGTCACGCTTCCTTTCTGTGTTTTTTCCTGTACAGTTCAGTGGTTAGCCTTTTAAATCATTTATACATTCTTGTTCTTTTTAATAATAACAATAAAAATGTTCTAAGATTCTGATTTGCTTGTATTCTGTTCATAGTGTGTAATTTAGTTCCTGTGGTCACATTTGTGAATTTTTTTTTTCCACTGTACTTAAAAAATATTTTAAGTTTTAAATTTAGCTTATCAAAATAATTGAATAATCAGATCAAATCGTGGTAGATATTAAAGATATCCGGTGCATCGAATCATTCCCTAAATAATTGTAACCGAGTCGAATTGCCTTGGGTCCAATGATTTATACCTTTATTCAGAAGCCCTACTTAACCAGAGGTTCTGATATATATGCGTTTAATTCGCTGGGCATATTAGTGTGGCTGCTTGTGTGTGATTTCCAAGCCTGAATGTGATGAGAATTTCTGCCATTGAAACTCTATAGTACATACCTTTTTCCAGTTTCTCCAGATGCTTTCACTTTGACCCTTCTAGCCCTCCTAAAAAAATTACCTATGATGTTTGTGTTTACATGTTTTAGCACCATCTAATTACTAGCACTATTGCTTCGGTTAATAAAATCTACCATTTTTTTCTCATAGCTCAGTGGGGGAAATGAGTTTAGCGCTGCACCTTTCAGTAGTGCATTTGACTTGAAGTTTTATTCTGTGTGACAGGTTGACTTATTGTTTAAGGAAAATATGAAAGATATTACAGGCTGGAGTGTTTTATTATTTACAAGACTGCCTGTCCTATTTTTATGTGATGGTCATTTATATTTTTTCATTTCTTTTTAGTCACGCAGTCATATTATTTGATTTATTACTTTTGCTATAGTCAATTTGTTAGCCATCCATCTTCCACATACTTTTTCTGGCCAGGGTCATCGGGGGCCTGGCGGCCGTCCCAGGCGGCACAGGGAAGACGCACCCTCTGGACAGGACGCCAGTCTAACACAGGGTGTGTGCATGCACATACAGTCTAGCAATGGCAGTGAGAGGAGGCCAGCAGAACATGGGGAGAGCACTGCACCTGCATACGAGCAGAGCGGAGCTGGGATTTGACCTCCTATGCAGCGATGCTCTCTGCTAGTCCCCTATTCTATCCGTGTTGAATGCATATGCTCCGCAACATTTTGAGAGATTCCAGGCTCATTGTGTCAAGTGCAGGATGTAATTCCTGGTCTCCAGCATCTTGTATAGTTTCCAAGTCAAGCTCAGGATATTTCCTTTGGTCCGGGTCGCATTTTTACAGTTTTGATTTGCTGGGTCGCTGCAGAGATGAATCATTTGTAGCCCTGACATGGCCCCATGGCCCAAATGCATGAGCTGGTCAAGATTTAGGATTTATGCTCTTAGAATATGAGTTGGAAAAAAATGATATTGAAACCTCTGATCCAATACATTTTAATCAAAAGATGTAATGTTCCATACTGACTGATTTAATGTTTCCAGTCTACTTGGAGCAGAAATGAAACAGGAGTGCTTGCAGCGTACAGCACAGACGTTCTGGAGACAGGCAGCCAGTTGTACTTGTTGTAGAGAGGCAGCATGAAAGAAGCACCACACACAAGTTTAATTTTGTTAAATTGAAGCATTTTGTTGTACCATTCTTGCTAAATATTTAATTAAATTTGCTGTATAAATAGTATATTTTTGTATAACGGCACAAAACTAACGTGATGGACCATTTAAAACCTGAAGAATTTTTGAATAGTAAATTCCAGTTTTAGGATTAGTGAATATTTATGGTTTCCAGGAAGTGTGGAATGTTGACAGCGTGACAGAGAGCGGTGATTGGAATGTCCCTCAGCAGGCTTTTGGGGGGCGGGGGGACACTGTGGCTCAGTGGGTAACACCATTACCTCACTCCTCCAGCGCTGGGGGCTTGAATCCTCTCCCCGTGTGTGTGGATCCTGCATGTTCTCCCTGTATATCATGAGTGTCATTCGTGTACTCTGGTGTCCATCTGCAGATGGTTCTCTAAATTGCCCATTGAGTGTATCTTTTTAACTGTTTCAGACCCTCTGACTTCTAGATTTTTACTTTGAAGCTGTATTCTGTCATTCGTATTAGAATTGGCATTGATGCGTCACCAGTTTTCTTTATTATAATTTTATTTATATTTTATGTAGGTATTTTTAAAATCTTCCACTAATTATCATTGATCACTGAAAATGGATTTTGGCTAGGTTTTAACTGGAGTGATCAAAGTGTTTCCAAAAGTGGTGCAGTAGAGGCAAAGGGCTTCATCACTCTCATTGCAGCTGTTTGTCAAAATTTGCCAAAAATTCTATTAAATTGTTAAGCATGGAGCAATTATGGGTTGTTCAGCAATTAAGAATGAAAATCCTTTTAATAGTTGGCACTTAAGCCTTTAAATAACAGATGATTTATTACATATTTTCCATATGTGCAGATGGATATATTTGAGACGGCAGTTCTTTCTGGTTCAGCAAGCATAAAGTGTTGCACTGTCTGTTTTTTTTCGTCTCTCAAAATGTTTGTCCTCCGGAGCAGCACGCTAGTCAATGTCGTCTAATCTATCCTGAGGCAAGAGTTCTACCATTGACCCACTATGTCAGCTGTCCTTAGTGTTAAGGATAAATTGAAAACATCTATTAATTCTACATTTATCAGCCATCCATATGGTAGGCCTATCTTTAAATAGTCTTTGACAGATTTAAGGTGGTGCACAGACGTGGAAATTTTGACCAATACTGATAACTAACTGATTTTTTTTTCTTTTGTTTAATATTGCTGTTGCTGATAACGAACTACCCCAATATCGGCTAATACCGATATGTAAACCAATATATTGTGCATCTCTACTTAAAAATCTCAGCTTGGTTAAAAATTGTATTCTTGAATATCAAACATGGATGCTACTAGTTGGAATTGACAGAGACCTCCTGGCTTGATATTATATCCATATTTGTTTGGCAATTCAATGTATATCGCGGATTTTTTTGTAAAGAGCATTTTAGGTCTATATTCAAAGTAAGGACATGGGTTGTAATGGTACAAATATTCGTCATATTCTGTTCCATTACATAATTTTTGGTTTACACAATGAAATGAATGAATACGTTTTTTGACATGAGCAGATCCTAAGTTAGAAAGTAGGTGTTTACACAGAAAACATTATGCTAACTGTTAATTCTGGTTGCAGTCAGTTATAATCTGCAGTTTGGCAACATTTTTGGTTTCCCAAAAAGGTACACCTGCACTGGAGAGAGACTAGTTGATAAGACCAAGACTGTCTGTTAGCTCTTTTATACCGAACTGGGCTACGTTGCTGGAAACTCATTCAACATGCTGACTCATCAGAGATGACATCACCCAACTGTGTGTACGACCAGAGCAAGGCAAAAACAGCCTCTGCAAGTTAGTCTTCCTGTACTATTGAAGGCGTTTTGTTTATCGATATAGATATATGACCATACTAGAGAAGTAGTAGAGAAAACAGGCTTTAGATGGGACTTAGTTCATTGTGATTATTATGATACTATACTTTCAATTTTTTTTAATGTATTTTGCATATTTATTTAAATAATGTGCAAATAAACGTCTCTTTGGTTTTGTTATTCAGACACATCAACAGACGCATTGCCTTATGCTTGGTTTACAACTGTTCCTAATCATGTTCGTACGTTTAATAAACAATTTCAAAACAAATTCTGTTTTCCTGCTGTACTGAAATTGTACCCAGAAGCAGATATTCATACTCATTTCTAGGTGTCCGTTTACTTTATAGAATCCAAAGTTTGCCCAAAATGGTGCTGGAAAAGTGCTGGAAAAGGTAGAAATGGTGCTGGGAAAGTCTCTGCACTCACTTGGGCATTCATGATAGCTCTGTGCCAGACATGTCATGTCATGTGGCACAACCAAAAAGAATAATATTTTACAATAATTTTTCCCGAATGAAAACTTTCATAAAGTTTATTTAAATATCTGCAATGCATCAGATTTAGCTAATGCCTATTTGTTTTTTGCATTTATGATTAGTAATATTAATTGCAGTTGTGCCGCCTGCCTTTTAGAGCTCATTTTAAATGAAACAGACGCATGCTTGAACACCTGCACAAACCTTTATCCTTGATCTCAAGTTTTTACATACAATTTTTAAAACAAATGAAGAGTTTTATCATATTACAATATTTTCATGAAAATATTGACATGGAAACTGTGCAAGCCTAACCATGAATTGAAAACGGTAATTTTTATCAATATTTGAGTTAGATCATCTAACTTTTTCACTGCACCATGCATGTACTTATCATTATGTACATGCATTTGGCACATCGGTGTAACTGTGTTGTCAGCTGGGTTAAGACAATACTTTTCGCCGAAACATTTTCACTTTGTAGTAGGAAACAAAACGTAGTTCTGCAATTTTAATGATCGTCCCTTCTCAATAATATCTAGCACATGTTAACAAAAAAATCAGTCCAAAATTTACCGCCGCTGCTTCTGCGTGATGTCTGCATGCAGACTCTGAAACAGTCATGATCCCTTTTATCCTAGCTGTGGGACTCACCAATAAAGTGCAGCACGTTTGTGAGAAATAAAAAAAAAAAGAATGATAACCGACTAAGTGACACGGCTGTCTTTTGTTTTTAGAGGTGATTACATAACTATAAGAACTATAAATTATGGCTAACTTCGGCTCTCTTATTTGGATCCTCATTCTCTATGCTTGGTCTTCCTTCCACCATATTGCAAAGTAATCAAGAACGTAAATTTTAATCAATCCCTTTTTTGTAAATCAGGTTTAATCGAATACTCGTTACAGCTCTGATTTGATGCATTGTTTTTGTGTTATTACCACTTAGTGCTTTAAATCCTGTTGGTTTCTTTCTTATGTAGGAACAATATTTATACTTTGTTTCTTTGTAAGTTTGCTTATTTAGTTTACTTGAGAGGTCGAGCCATTTGCCGTCTGGGTCGGTACAACATGTTTGCTTACAATATACCTAAATTGTTGCATTAATTTTTCAGAACAATGAAATTCTGAAAACCGATGCCAGACACTGAAATAGACGCTGGGAATATCTACGGCTTGATTAGCTATTTGAATAGTGACACTATTCAACCTCATGGAGAGAGTTTTTTTTACCTGCCCCATCTTACTCTAAACGAGACCCACATACAGACGAGAGGAAGATTTGGGGTCAGAACGCAGGGTCAGCCAGAGTCCGGTGCCCCCGGAGCAATAGGGGTTAAGGGTCTCGCTCAAAGGCCCTATAGTGACATCACTTTGGTGACTACGAGGTTTGAACCGATGACCCCCATATCATGGACACAGTGGCCTAACTGGTGGAACCAGATCCTCCCCACAGCCTTTGCTGGGTAGCATGCTCTTTTTACATGCGTGTGTATAAATGTGAAATGTAACATTTTTGGTAAAATATGCCCTTGGTAGCAGGGTTGGGGAATGGGGAAAGTCACAGCTGGCTTCACGAGAAGAAGCTGGAAACTAAAACCACAGTCCCTCCCCCCAAGCGTGGTGTGGCCCATCACCGATCCCTCTCGTAATTTACAAAGGCATGAAGTGCTTTTCCAGGGCTGCGTCATTGTTCTTGCACAGCATATACAAACACTGTCCCAGTAAGCTGTAAACTCCTTCACTGCAATGGCATTATTTACCTGTCATGCTCACCTGGATCAAACACTCTACACATTATTCATCCCTTTCGATCCCTTAGATTGATAAATACAGGAGGAAAGGTCAGTTATAAATAATGATTCACATTGGTTCTCTCATATTCTTGGTATTGCTATGGAATTAAATTGTAAAAAATTCCAGCATAACTATTTTGTGGATACAGGTAAATATCTATTTACTAGTTCAAGGATACTGTGTCTCCTTTCATCTCGCAAATGCATTATTCTGTCATTTTCTTATTTACATAATTTTCATTACCTGTGGTTTTTTGCTGAGTTTGTGCGTATCTTCCTTGCTCTCATCGTATCTCTGTCTCCCGCCTCCACTGCCTTGGAGAATCATTGCCGGTGCTGTGGAGCGCTACTCGCTGCCTCGCCAGCTGTGCTGTGCCAGGGATCAGCCCACATGCCTCTTTTGGGAACGTAGCGGGGAACCTGAGCCCCCGCGGTCCAGGCTGAGCGCAGCCTCTCCCCATCCTTTCTTGGTTTAGTGAGCTACTGCCCCTAGTCCCATGCATCACTGCTGGGGCAAGTCATTCCTGGCTTTTAAGAAAGACACAAAGCAAAGCGAGGAAGGATTTCGGCTGGAAAATGCCAAAAAAAGTCAGCCCAAAGAATTAATTTTTGGATATGAACATGGCCAGTTGGGCAGCCTAAGAATCTGGGAAACTAATCAGATTTTTTTGGGTTGTCCTAACTTACCCCCCAAAGTTCTAGATGGGATATTAAATATCACCCTTACGTTGATTTTAGGTGCAGAAGTGGAACAACCTAGAGGAGTTTAACATACGTGATAAATCTCATCTTCAGGAAAAAAACACATTCCTGTGGTATTAGATTTTAACCCAGCTGGTCATTTTAATACGTGCTGTACAGTAGTAAATACGTGATCCCAGTTTTTACTCACTATTAGGCATGCCCGTTGTATATGGTAGCTGGAATGCGGGTTAGATCCAAAAAAAAATCTGCTGAAAACTCCCTTTCTGCGTGAAAAGACATTCATCAAGGAGCGATGCAGCCAGATATTTCGGCTAAATTATTCTCAGTTATGTACATTTTTGATGTTGCTGTCTTCAGTTTTGTCCTTTTGGTGTTTTTCAGAAATAATAGACATGTTGTTTTTATTTTGCATTTTGTTTATTTTTACTTGTTGGGCAAATCCTTTATCCAAAGCAACTTGTATACAATTTTATTGCAGCTCTTCAAGTTAATAACTGTTCTTAGGCGGATAACAGTGTAGCTCCAGCTAGGGCTGGAGCCTCTTAATTCTTTGACCTTTGTTGTTTCTGTATAAGTACTTCTTTTGCTTATGGAGTCAACTTTACAGGGATACGACATATCCTAACTATTCCCTGTATGGTTTGAAGCTTTGGCTGTTCATGTGGTTGAAATCTCTTTATTTCTCTTTTATGATGTGTGTAGAGGCATACTGGTACAAACTGCCAAAGCCTTTTGGAAACTCCAGTGCATTTCAGTTAAAATGTGTGGTCTTCAGCAGCAGGGCTACCCTCATGTTCCTGCCATTCTCTTTTCTTTATGCTCGCTGTACTTCTCCCAACATTTGCTTTGTGGGGAATTCCCACACTGATGCCAATTTTGTTTTCATATCTCTTTGCAGGATCAGGGGAAGGATGCGGCAAGATCATCCAGCGCTTTCCAGCAAAGGACTGGGAAGACACAGCATTTCCCCCTGGAGTGGAGATGGTGAGTCTGCAGGACATTTTCCTGAATGTCGCCCTCAGAAGTGCAGTGTGTGGTGAATGAGCTCGTGCTGTACTGTGAGAGCATGCTGCATGCGCCTCCGCACATTGGTGCACGCTCCCCACATGCTGCGGGGCCTAAAACTACAGGCAGACGGTTTGGCTATTTACAGACGGCATAGACGAATGATAAGGCACATTTCAGCATCCCAGACAGACCCTGATCAGTACTATGGGAAAGTGTGCCTCGTGGTTTGGTAAGCGGATGCCTAGCAAGTCCGTCACTCCTGATTGGTCAGTTTGCTGACCCATTAAATTGCCTGTCCTGTACTGACACCATGTCCGGGTTAGACACCTGCATGCGGATGTTTGGCTTTGTTCAGCTATAATAAGGTGCAAACTGGTTCAGGAAGTTTCGACAGCAAAGCTAACCACAACCGCATGCGGTTATCGAAGTGTGTCACATTTTGTTCTGCATACTTTGTTGCAAAATTGCTTCCATGTCTTTGTCTAATTTGCGATTGTCAAATGTGAGGAAGAAACTATGTGGAACACTTTCAGTGCTTTGGTGTGTGGGATTAATTTAGCTCTGAAACATTGACTTAACTGAGATTTTATTGAGTCTAGTGGGGTCATTGGTAATTAAAACAGTCTTTTAGCCTGAGTGAGTAGTAAATGGAAAAACATGTTGTTTTTCAGTACTGTTTTGCCAGTAACTCTGATTTAACTCCTAGCGACATAGACTCCTGGAATGCATTCCTGCAGGAAACCATTTGAGAGCTCTACCATTATCGAGCTGAATTTGTGTGCGTTTGCATGTGTTTCCATCCAGGGAATTCCATGCGCTGAAATATGACAACGGCTATTTTTATTTATTTATTTTTTAATTTTGCTTGCATATGGAATTAGCTTTATCACATTGTGATGCTGACCATTGCTGCAAGTACAAAACTGTTTGAAGTCTAAGTGTTACCGTTTTAAAAAGCAGAGGATGGAAATTTAGCGAAGCATCAGTCAATCCTGCTGCAACATGTGATGTCACACCACAGATCTGTTCTATTACGACTGATACATTAGTACCGAAATCCAATGCAACGTGGAATCGCATTTGTATTTGCGCGATTTTCGAGTTGAAGGCGAGTTGAAAAGAAAAGCACTGCACAAAATACAACGCGATATGGTCTAAGTCAGAAACACTACTTGCACGCAAAAACAGCTATTTAAGTGATCGATAGTGATATCCTATTCATGAACAAATCCTTCTTTTCAGTGAAGCATGCAAAAGAATCAAACTTTTTGTACATCCACGCCTTAAAAAAAAAAAAAAATCATATAGAAACACAGAGCAAACTTTTCAAATTCACTTACATTTGCTTTTCATAGACTGTCTGTAGTCACGTTGCCTTCAGTGCCCTTCCGCATACCGTAATCGGTTGTTTGTGCTGTGTTCATTCTCTCCTGCATGGTGGCTGTGGTGTGGCTCACACTGAAGACTCTCAGCAATCGACAAAGTTAGCGAGTTCTGCAAGTTCAGCGGAAACGTTTACTAGCCAATTCTCGTGATACTCATAAGACCCATAGGAGGTGTCTATGATATCATTTATGTATGTATATATCATCATCATTATTATTATTATTATTATTATTATTATTTAGCATGCATATAATTACATTATTGGCCACTGGTAACACTTTATATATTATTTACTTCATTTTGTTTGACATAGGTTTTGGCGTTGCATTCCCCTGACCCTAATTTCCCATTGGATTTGTGTATTTCAGTATGCAATTTTAGTGAACGCAAGGTTTCTCAGGAACGCATTGGTCGCGTTGTAACAGGACTGACTGTAAAGTAATTATGGTCAGAAACCCTCTAAGTTATGTCAATACCTGTTGTATAGTACGTGGTTTCATATGTTTATCTTTCCTCGATGAAATATGAAAGACGCATTTACATTTTCTGCTGAGAAGGCTCCTATCTCGGATGTAGGAATGTGAATTCTTCGTCTGGAGTGTACTACAGTTATTGGAATTTCCTGTGTCAACAAATTCTTCCTGTTTGTTTATGTGACAATTTGTTTAAATGCCTTCTGCTCTTCCTAATTGAGAAATCGTGGATCCTGTTTTTTTTTGTTGCATTTTACTTCTTACCTTGTTCAGGTTTATTTTTCCCTCTGGGGCTCATTGGGCCTTGTTGAGCACATTGAGTAATATTTCTATGTTCTATTATACAAAAGGCAAGTAAAAGAATCTTGAATCACTGCTGGAGAACAGCTTATGCACAACATGAAAGCAGCATTTCAAGACCATGTTGTACTTTTGGGATATTTTTGTATACTTTGACATTAGAGAATGCCCTTGTGCTGAAGTAGACCATGGAAAGGCTTTTTTGTAACCTTCAGTTAAATGTCTTCAGTTATTTGTTGATGAATTGACACTGAAAGCTGGCTCTGACATCACGTTTGTTTCTTTACGTAATATATTATCCAGCCTAATTACTTTGTATTTCTTTATTTACTTATATTATTCATTCCAGCATGTGGAAGTTGACCTGTCAGCCTGATTTGTATTGCTGTTAAGAATCATAGATAATTATTTTTTTTAATTTGACATAACACAGTCCGTAGTATGTTGTGTCTGGGATGCCTTTCTGAATTTGAAATTGTTCAAAAATACTGGAAACTCTTTCCATTGATAAACAAACTATACTGGGTCCTATACTGGGTCATAGTTGTAGCCTCCAGGATTAGGCAATGAATGTACTCAAATCCATAATGATGTTCTTTTAAGTCGAACAGGCTATGTATGAGTGACAAAGTGTGCTGGCAGTGTTATTTCAAGACTGGCTGAAAAGGGTGCCATCTCTTCTAAGGACCTTAGTGTAGCTGTTGGCTTGTGAGAGAGATGAGTCTCTTAGAACAGGGGGGATGGGAGTGATACCAGACAGAGCATTATAGGGGTGATTCACACTCCAACAGAGATGTCCTCATGAATCTTATGGGGCAAAATTTGCCTCAGTACACTTTCTGTGGTACTCGTTGCAAACTCTTTGTGATCCATTGAGTGAGATTAACTGGATTAGACGGCAGCATATTACAACAATTGTTGTTTGCTCCGGCCAATTACTTAATTTATGGTGAAGTCAAATATTTTCTGTTGCTGTTCTTTAATTAATTTAAAATGTATTTGTTATAGGAATAACACTATGAACCTTAACACATAGCTAATAAAGTGTTAATCATCACGGTTAGAAGGCGCACGGCTTATTGTGAGGAATATTTACATTTACAGTTCACAATAACAAAGAACATCAATGCCCACTTGCAGCACAAAATATAGTACTGTTCAACAGTGCCTACACAGGTATTTACTTCTTAAAACTGTAAATCAATACTCTCCTTTCTAAGACATGGCTGCATTAATCTGGACACTATTCTGATCTGTTTGCTTTCAGAGCAAAGCAGCCATTTGTCACACGCAATTTTAAAGATTAAAAAATGCTCCGAACAAACAGTTGTGTTACTACCACAAAAGTTTATTTACCACCGACTTAAGCATTGACAGGCATCAACAGTAAAAGTTTTTGTGAGCTGAACTTTTTCATCTTTACTGAGCAGTGGGTGCATCATGCGTGTACATTTCTCCAGGCTGTAACGCCAGGCTGGAATGAATTGGCAAACCTCATTTGGGTTCTGTGGTATTAGGTCGTGGATTCCTCTTAAAAGACAAAAAGATGCTGATGTTGTATGATGCGGTTCCCTGTTAAACTAAAATCAGATTGTGGCATTTGCACCTAAGGAGGGGTCGCATTGGGATATACAAAGTATGTGTGCACACAAGTTAGTACACTCTGCCTGTGATCAGAAGGTCGCTAGTTCAAATCCCATGGTTGCCAGAGTGATATGAGCAAGACCCTTAACTCCAACTGCTCCAGGGGCTGGCTGACCGACCCT
This sequence comes from Mormyrus iriodes, assembly GCA_011763525.2. NCBI lineage: Eukaryota > Metazoa > Chordata > Actinopteri > Osteoglossiformes > Mormyridae > Mormyrus > Mormyrus iriodes. Next base: position 43,039 of record JAAGVU020000083.1, on the reverse strand, counting down.
GCGTTTTCAATTATGCATTGCTTCAGTTCAGGTGCGGGCGGTCATATTCAGAAAGAGCTGCTGTTTGTGTGGGGTTTTGCTGCAACTCTCTAATTAGATCACTAATTAGAGCCAAAGGCAATGTGTATATCGACATGCCTGAATAACACTACCTAAGAGATGCTTATTTGCAGATTGTAAAAAATATAACGTCATCATAATCATGACGAATTAAATCCCATCTAAAACCCATGTGCTCTGCTGAATGAGTTTGGTTGCATACCTGTAGCCATAAAGAACCCCTACAGTCATAATTATGTTTTTAGTCTGATCTGAAAACATCTTCGATGCCACAGGGAGACTAACTTGTAGATTTTCCGTCTTGCGCCGGTCGTACCCACACTCAAGTGATGTCATCTCATGAATCTGCATGTTGGATGTGTTTCCAGAAACATATCTGAGTTTGGTAGAGCCGATAGACAGTCTTGGTCATATCAACTACAGTCATGGGCAAAAGTTTTGAGAATGACACAAATATTGGTTTTCACAAAGTTTGCTGCTTCAGTTTTTATAATGACAATTTGCATATACTCCAGAATGTTATGAAGAGTGATCAGATGAATTGCAAAGTCCCTCTTTGCCATGAAAAT
>JAAGVU020000083.1:19835-36300 GCA_011763525.2 Mormyrus iriodes | reverse complement strand
GACAAAAAGATCTAAAAACACTGAAGCGGCAAACTTTGTGAAAACCAGTATTTGTGCCATTCTCAAAACTTTTGGCCACGACTGTACAATATATCCCGAGTTGATGTAATGTATTGGGAGACTAAAATGTTCACAATCTGCTCAAACCAGCAATAGACATTACAAACTCACAGACACAAATTAGCTAAATGTTTTCCTTGTTGAACATTTACTTGTGAATTTAGGTTCCGCCCATGTCAATAAAAGTATTCATGCGTACTGAACCAAAAATCATGTACCGAATGGTACACGACAAATATGTGTACTGTTACAGCCATAATTGATAGTGGTGATTTTTTTTCATGTTTCCAGTTCATGTCACACACTATGCTGTAGGATTCCAGTGACATGTCAGTGGTCCCCAAGCTTATGACAGAGGCCTACCTACAGTGATTAGAATTAGCATGTTTCGTTCACAGTGAACAAATGGAACATCATTCTTCACACACAAAAGCTTTTATATTACTATCTGACATTTCTGAGTTCCTATGCGTGTGGCATTTTCTTTCTTTGCCAATAGTCTGTTTTCCACTGTCAGATATTCCATAGACCCATGAATATCATTCAGGACTGTGTGTGTCAGTGTCAGGCAGGCTACTGAAGCATGACCCCCCAGCACATGTCCTGCTGGTCACATACACATGCTGGACATGTGCACTTCCACTCGGCTTGGTTGTTCGAGCCACTACGTAATGGAATATGCCAGAGATTGTTTTCCCTTACAAGAAAAATAACCCCGTCTTAAGGCTGCCATGACTATGATTAAAAATTATGTGTTCCTCCTAAACTGCAGGATGTGTAAGACCAATAAAGAATTATAGTGAATTCTGAAATGACCTTTCAGGGTTTAGATGTTTAGTTGTTTGAATGCTCAAATGTAATGTTGAAGTATCAGCAACTTCAGAAGAATTTTTGTTCCATTATTATTCAAAGTTCCCAAAGTGTTGCAATGTACTCTGCTAAAAGGGCAAATTGTTTGGGATTCCAGCTTTGTAGTTTTAACGAAGATAAACCATAATATTTAACATACCACGAAAGCAATTTGTGTGCCAGTTGTAGATTTTTTTAACGTAAATCTTCTGTTGTTTGCACGTTTTACACATGCTGTGAAAGAGATTCGCCAGGAGAAATTTCACTCTGGGCTCTGGAAGCCATCTGTAGCCAAATGGGCAGGATGGAGCATAGAATGCATCTCATGGACACTTCAGACCCCCAGCGAACTGAGCAACCACACCAAGTATTTATTGCAGGAACACCAAATGTGTTTCTCATCAGTTCAGGCATCGCAGACATCGGCTAAAGGACGAATAATTAAAGCAAGCCTGTCTGTCCCTCAGGGATGTTTTAAATAAAAGGTTTATAAGCGGTTATGTGGTGTTTTTTTGATGACAGATAAATGGGTCTTTTCAGTCAGTATGTCTTTCAAATTGACTGGTGGTTCCTGTACATTTATTTTCACCTGGGCCAGTAAACAAAAAGGCCATTTGGATCCTGATCAGGTCTGTTCCCAGCGTTTGACATTGTTGTACTCTTGAACATGGTACATAAGCCAGATTGTTCTACAAAGAGTCTTCTAAACAGATGCATAATAAATCTTTGTTTGGGGCCAAAATGCACTAGAGCTGTATTAATGTTGTCACCAAAGGCTTTATGGGCGGTCTGATCATGAACGTGGGTGGCCAGGACCGGAGCCATGTAGTTTGCAGTGCACTGTACGTGTCACAATGACAGTGGAACCCTGGATTACTAAAAGAGAGCAAAGGCTGCTTTGATGAGGCTGCCATCTTCCTGGCCTTCAACCCTGAGGAGTTCACTGAGCTGTGGGAGGAGAATGGTCCAACTAACATTTTGTTTGCCCCAACTAAAATAGAAATCATCAATGGTTATACTTGTCAGCTATAAAATATGTATAAAATACCCCACATACAAACTTTCTCCTCTAATTGGCTCTGAATTATAATATGATTGCTACAAAGCTCACATTGTGTGTGTATATATAAATAGATAAACAAATCTATATAGCAGGGTATGTTCATTTGTGTACAGTGTTCACTCATCTGAATGTTATTGTTGTGCCTTGGCCAGTACAACACAAGGGTCAGTCACAGATGATCACCATCACCGCTGAGCTATTTGCCAGCGGCTAAGCTGGCAGCCAAGACACCCTGGCTTGCTGAAGCCGATCAACCACAATGTAACTCCTACCCTCAATCGGCTGTTGCAGCCTACCCTACAGCTGTGGTTGAATCTTATTGGTTGAGCTGCTCAAGATCCCAGATATTTTTGAAAGAAATAGAACACAAATGTATTTTCAAAACTGCTACTTTTGGAGTCTGATTTAATTGCCGGATTCTGTTGGCCCTTTGGGTATTGTTAAAACCAGCTTTAATTATCTACTTAATAGTCAAAACTAGCCAAAAGACTTTCAAGCTGTTACTCTGGGGTATTTCATATACAAATTTGTTTGTTTATTTGCTTATTCATTTGTTTATTCTCTTCTATATTACTCTGGATTTTGTCTGCAGTTTTGCATCCAACAAGTTTCTCGTCTGTTGAGCTTTCAGCATACAGTGTCAAATTATATGATCTGTTTCTGTAAATTCTGTTCAGTGTTTTGAGAGGCAAAAAAAAACTGAAAGTCTTCTGATGCACTAGTCCAGTAAATTTTCAATTTATTCACTGGTCGGTAAATCTTACAATCCTATGTTTACAATAGACTTGTGATAAATGGAAAATATTAGACCTCATCTTGTAGCTGGAGATAAAAGGCTTTAGATTTAAGCCGTGCCCCTGGGTCGTCTTCAGCTCTGTGCTGAGAATACATGGAGAATGGAAACAATATGCTCAAATAATTTCTGTATGTCGCGATGGCTGTTCTAGGGTAGAAAATGTTTTGTGTTTACTTTGGAATTCTGTATTTCCCGGTGCCATGGCATTTCTGTTATTTGCCATCTACTATCACTATGTCAGGCAAATAAACAACATGTGTCTCTTAAATTAAAGTGAATTTTTAGAATTCCTTTAATGGTCATTACATGTATCTCCCAAGAGGATAATGTAATTTAGAACAGACCTAGCCAATTTGAAACCTAAAGATAAGCAATATCTGATTTACATTTATGTCAGTATGGAGTTATGACCGATGGGATGTTTGTAATGCAAATCTGTCTGTCCAGTTAGGGTTGCCTTTCTCTGGAGGCCCTGCATAGGATGTCAGTCCATCACAAAGTACACAGAATTACTTATTTTATAATATCTAAGTATGTTTTATTGCTTGAGCTACTGTATTGGTGGTTTGGCACTCTGTATAACTATTTCAGTGATACTGATGTCAGTAGAAGTAGAGAAAGCACCACAGTAAGGGTGAAACGATTGCTGGTTTCACAGCAAATCACGAAAAAATTCTCGAAGGTTAGTATTACTGTTTCAGATTTTAATTATCGTTAAAATTGTGGTTGATTACTGCGCTTTGGAAAAATTCACCTTAAATACTGTTCAGGAACAACCAATGTTAGCAACAGTCTCCCAGACGCAGGTGTAGCATTCAGTGTGGGTTTGTTTTGTGTCAGTGAAAACATGGAGGATGGCAGTGATAGCACTCTGGAGATTTTTCCTATCAAGACCTTTTTATATAACATGCAAACCATCTAAATTACGCCCCTATAGTGACAAAGTTACTGCTGTATACACTGGGAGCACTATGTTTTGGATCCATAATTAAAAATGAGAAATTAACGGCGCACAAAAGTTAAAAATGAAAACATTCTCATTATGTGAATCGTTCATGGGCAACTTGCGAATAATCAAAATCTCCACTGTCAAATGCATGAATGTGACGGGGTTACTGAATTTGCAAAACATTTTAATATTAATATTTTAATTTAGCTAGAGTAAAACAATGAGTGCTTGTGTTGACCATACATACTCATCTCATTGCATTCATGTGCACTATACCTCGTTTTCAGAGCTGTTAGATTCTATAGCATTTGTGTTTTGGAAACCCTTTGGAGAAAATCTGGGCAGGCTATAAGGCTCGATCGAGTGAAATAAAATGGTAAGTTGCACCTAAGGGTCACTAATGGATTGTTTCTCTTTTTAGGGTATGGTGCAGAGAAACTCAACAAAACTGACCAGCATTAAGTCCAGGTTTTCCCTTCTTATTCACGACCATGGTCCTCTGCTTTGGTGTACTTACCATGGCAGACGTATTCATTGAGAGTAAACCTAATCACATCATTCGCTGAAATTACAGAGTATAATGTACCAGGTGCTTCATTAATGCTCCACATTCCACCTTAAGCTCGTCTATGCATGTCCAGGCAGAGAAATGGCTTTTAAAGCTCTGTGCTGGATACAAATGTGACACTAGCACCATTTCTTCTTCCTTTTATGCCCTTTGAATTCATATCAATCCGGCATATTTGGATTAGTGACACTGAAGGGGGTAATTTGGGCAGTATTTCCAAGAACAAAATTCATTCACTTTTGCTATATAACTTACAGTGTGTGTTAGTGAGAAGCTGCGATGGCACGGATCGTTTGTGTCGCCTTTGCTCGCTTGGACACATTGACGCACACAGTGGAAGTGTTCGGGTACAGCAGGACTGCACAACTTATCATCTTCCGTCGTCTAGAGTGCTGGATTTGCACATCCATTCAACATCAGAATCGGATTTATCATTATCCCAAAGACTGCATGTTGACACAACTGCTGGCAGCCAGGATTTTTATTACGTCTGTTGGTTATACTAGTAACCAGCTCACTAATTTATAAGGAACTACATGTACTATAAAATACATGAGGGAAAGTAAGAACATTTTCCAGAACTGGGTTACTTCAAAACAAAAAGGTTCTAAGCAATTAACTGTAGTTCTAATGTTTTCTTTTTATCAATTATAATTAAAATAGTTGTCACAGCTATTTTTACAATAGTGTTGTACTCCCAGATGGTCGGTTCCCTCCTGACTTGACATTTACCCCAGCGTTCTTTGTGCATAATGGGGCACATGGTGTTGTGGTCCTACTTTTCTGCTAATTTGCAGTTGATTTATTACTGTGTTGTTAGTCAGCAGTGTATTGTTAGCTTTACATTTCAATCAAGTTGGAATGACGACTCAAAAACACCCATTAAATTGTTTCAGATGTTCTAGGGAGGAGGGGCTCTCTGACCTGAAGAAGTATGCGTTCTGTATGTGACCTGTATGCGTTCTGTATGTGACATTTCAAGTTGAGCTGTGCTGTGTGATAAACCACGAGTATCTGAATAGTAATTGAGTATCTGCATGTCCAACAGTTTTATACTAAAACACTTTGCTTTCTGTCGGATCAGAGTGACAGTGTTCTGAGCAGTGTTTCTGAAACCTGGTCCTCGGAAACCACCAGACAGTCCACATTTTTGCTCCCTTCCAGCTCCCAGGTAATTTGATCCAAATACTCGAGCAATCAGGAGCACTGAATACCTGAGACTGATGTGTTGGGTGCTGGGAGGGAGCAAAAATGCGGACTGCCCGAGGGTCCGGGAGGACTGGGTTGAGAAACACTGTTTCAGAGCAAACTCAGAATAGCCAATGTGGATTTAAATAGAAATTAATTGAAAGAATCAATGTCTTTTATATCTGGAATAAGTTAACAACCCACAATTTCTGTGGCACAAACCAAGCACTCTCCACCACCATGAACTCCTTTTCTCTCTCTGGCTCTGAGTACGTAATACTATCATTCAGTAATGTAATGTGATGGCCCTCATCCTGCTCAGTGTGGCTTTCAAATTTCCTGTGAGTTGGTAAGGGAAGACGCATGTTTTTATATAAATTACGTCAAAATTAGATCGAGGTAATGGAAACTTCTCAAAAATAGGCATTTTGCCTACAAATGGCCATTATTATTATTTTAATCTATATTATTATTGCTTTTGCACATTATAGGTTGTAAACCGTACAGATACTATTTACAGATACTAATATTAGAGCTTAATTTTGAACAACATTACAAATTAGAAGTTTAAAGATTAATCTTCACAATGCAAGTTCTGGTCTAAAATTTTTAAATGTTATTGTCTTTTTATTCAGACTTGAAACGCTAACTTTTTACCTTTTAGTTAAAGACAAAGGCCAGTAAACTGAATTTATCTCATAAAAATTACAATTGGCCTATTAGCGAAGCATTCGGCACCAGTGCGTAACAGACTCTTATCCCAGCGTAAATGCTTCACAAAGACACACAGAGTACACATGAAGACATTCCTGGTGGAGCCACGCTTCCTCAAAATGAAGGAATTTGACCTCCAATGACCAGGCTCGTAGCTAATATGTTTGCATCTTCTCTGTTGTCTGATGCTGATAAGACCCTTATCCCCAGTTGCTCCAAGGATTGTGGCGCCGCTTCTCCACTTGTATATTGGTTTAGATAGGTGTCCACTAGATGGAGGGATGGAAAAAGAACAAGTGGGAAGAGACTGAGATGGTGTGAGAGGAGACCCAGAGGGGCCTGCGAGGCCTGGACAGGTCGAGAGCTTCAGGGCAGAGCCATGCCATTCTGCTCAGCTGTTATTTTTGTCGTTCTTTTGTCCTTGGCAGCTGTGTCACTGCAACGTCACCAAAGCAGACTTGTCCTGCGGCACGTCAGGCCCCCACGTGTTTATAAAACAAGGAAGTCAAACAAAAGGGCTACATCCGGCAGCCAGGAGGCCTTTCAAGTCCCCAAGATGAGCGTCATGTTTGTCAGCCTGATCCTCATATGAGTAATCAATACATCCGTCGCCACTCAGACAAAACGAGAAACACTGTGTGACCAGAGCTTGTCTGTCAGGAGAGTTCAAGCCAGGATGAGGTCATCTGGAAGCTTATCCAGACGGCCGTTTCCTCCAGGTGAAATCCATGTCAGGGGGACTTATTTTTCTTCTATACAGAACAAACATGACTGGACACCGGCCCTTCACGTCCAGCAATTAACAAATATTAGTCAATGGGGTCAAAAATGTCTCCTGGGGGCTTTTTGTAGTGGTACAATGTGGAATGCTGGTTAACAGACTTCTGGCTGTTAAGTTAAAGCTCAAGTTGTACATTATTGCAAGTTGCTATAAAGCTGTAAAGTAATGAAAATTAAAAGGATGAAAGTTTTGCAACTAAATGGTGCAGTGTTCATTGCACCTGTCTAGTTTTTATGGGCTTGGCTGCTGAGCGCTAATGCAGACTCACACTCATGCACACAGTCCTGCTAGCTCTGAACTCCCCTTCAGCTTTTAATCCATATGATGCCTGAGCATGTGATTTGAGTATCTGCACCATTTCTGTCCTATAACACCCCAGGCATGCAGTCTGCCATTTTAACTTGGAAATGTAATTTTAATACCAAAAAGGGACGTCTTGAGAGAGGGTATGAGGCTTTAAGTTGCATGTTGCAATACTTGCACGCATTCACTTGTTCTCCTAAAATAGTTTGCAAAAACAAATTCTAATTCTTGAGTACTGTGTTCACCTTAAAAGACAGAAATGAGAATATTTCTTATAATTATCAAAGTTCTTTTGAGTTCTCAAGTAGGCAGTGTTTTTGTGCTGTGGTTTTGCAGGGAATTCTGCATGTCTCGCATTAATTTTCGACTTTGCATGCTAATGTCTCGTGTTGAGTCTGAGAACTGTTCTTGTTGTTGTGGTCCTTATTATTTCCGTTCCTGTGAGAGGCCCCCTGTTTGATAAATGCTATGTTAATGACCCCCCACAAACCAGATGGCCAGCAGAAGTATGCAGAGCATTCTGGAATGGGGTCAAATTAAGTTTCTTTGTTATGTTTATGGGGAATGAAAAACAACAAAGCACTGGGGAGAAAAATTGTGCACCATATAGAGTGACCTGTTTTCAATGATTGGGATGGTGGGGGGAGACAGACGTTCTCAAGTTCCTCAGGGGGCAAAAGGGGAAAGAAAAAACAGGGTTGCTGAAGGGGGATTCTTAAAGGTTCTTTTTCTGCTTTACAAGAATTGTAACATTCCCGATAATTAAATGGGAATTTTCCATTACAGCATTGTAACTCTACAAAATTATGGAAATGTTTGAGTATCGTCAGGAAACGTTTTTAAGTCCATCACCAATGGCCTACCTAGAACTGGACCTCGGGACTGGAACCTGGAACAATGCTCATCACTAGTTCCGTAATTCCTTGGTGTTCATGTCTGCATTGGGTATTAGTTCTGACCAGCTCTTTATGAGCATGAATTGTGTACTTGGTGACCACTGGTAGCTAAACCAGCATGTCAGTTTTGATTAGAAGATATGACATCTGAGCTTAGAAATTTAGTAGAAAGAATATGTAGCATGTTTCTTGAAAAGACAGACTGGTGATTTCAGGAAAGGCTTTGATTTCACTGTGAATTTCACAATGAAAGGCCAGTAGGTCTCCCAAAGGCTCGACATTTTCCATCCCTCCCAACTCTAGATGTGTTTTGTCTGTAATTCATTTGCTGCTGCTGTGGTCATTTTCATTTTCTGTTCAATATCATGCACTATAATGGAAAAGATGTAAAGAAGACTCTTTCTGGGCAGCAATTTATATAAAGCAGTGAGGTTTTGTTTTATGTATAGAGTAAAGTTATGTACAGGTTGCATAACATAAGGCAAGGTTGCAGCTGGTCTTTGCCAAAATTAACTTCTACACCCTGCTTGATGGGTCGTTTTTTTCAAACGGTACTAAAGTCGTTAAATATCACTACATTTTTGGAAGGTAAGGAATTCATTTGAGTAGACTGCTGTTGTCATAGAGGGCTCCATCTGTTACTTTGATCAGGTGTTATGAGAAATGACAGTTTTAGCTTGGCTGGGGGAGGAGCCTGAATGGCCCCAGTGCAGCGTGCCATTTCCTCTCGCCAAACAGGAAGTTGACTCACAGAGGCTGCGTGCCAGAACAACACGAGAGGGTCAGCGGATAAGCAGTTCACATCGGGCTGACGGTGAACAATAAGAAGAGGAAAACAAGCAATGCCAAGCTCTGGCAGACAGCTTGTGGGTCATTGCACTGCTCAGCTTTGTAGTATGTATGTGTACATACCTATAAAACAGACATACCTTTGAAATAAGCACATCTATAATCATGCCCTATGGCACACTTTGACATTAATGCAGCAATTGTAATGTAGCATGTGTACCCAACAGTCATAAACCATGTCAGGTCAGGTCTGGGAGCTGCGCTGATGCAGCACGTTGCTGCACCTACCACATGACAAAATGCCTCAGGATGCTGGCTGGTGACCCCCCAGGCAGACACACGGTCCTGTCCTACCCCCCAGAAATGGCCACCCATCTGCTGCAGCCAGGTGTTACGTGGGTGTCCCCTTGGCCTGGTCCAGCCACTTGGGTCCTCAGCAATGAGGATCCTGCGAGCTGGATCACCCTCAGGGAAACGCGCCACATGGCCGTAGTGCCGTAACTGACGCTCCCTCACAATGCAGGTAATGTGCCTCATTTGGGACTCCCCTAGCAACCGCTCGTTCAACACAAAGTCAGACCAGCGGTACCCGAGGATTCTCCAAAGAGACATAGTACCGAAGGAGTCCAGCCTTTGTCTCAGCTCACTGGATAGCGTCCATGTCTCACAGCCATACAGCAAGACAGGGAGCACCAGGACTCTAAAGACTTGGACCTTCGTCCTCTTGCAAAGATATCGGGAGCTCCTCACACCCCTTTGCGGTGACTTCATGACCCTCCATGTTCTTCCAATCCGTCTGCTGACTTCATGGGAAGAGTCACCAGAGACATGAATGTCACTGCCGAGGTGGGTGAACCTCTCGATGAGGTCGACACTCTGCCCGCAGACAGACACACTACTGATGGCTGTCTATAAGAAATCATTAAAGTCATTAAAGTCAAAAATTCCATGTGTAATTTTATTTTTACATTTTTTTTTAGTGGTTACAGATTCCTCTTTCACTGGTCCAAAAAAGTCAAGAATTTCTCCCTGGGATCAGTACAGTTGTATCTTATCAATGATGGTCTGGAATTGTTGAGCTCAGATCCTTGTGGCCGGTGCATTGTTGTGCAGCATGCTGCCCAGAGCAGGTGTTCTTCCGCTGACGCTAGACCTCTTAGAAAAGGAGTGTTCCTGTTTAACCAACTCTGTTTCATTTGGGGACACTTTGGCCTGGGGGCAGAGTATATGTCTCATTTAAGTGTACTGTTAGTTATGGCTTTAAAGAATACCATACTACAGCTTCTGCATAATTAAGTTATAATTAAGGTTTCTTTAATCGGGCTTCACTCTACGCAGGTCATATAATGATCAACAAGATCACTAGAATTGTAATGAGGTCACTGCATCCACTGCATCCCTTTGGAATATTTTTTTTTGCCACTTCCAGTCTTGTTAATGGACGAATGACCTTCTTCCACCTATGCGAGGCGACCGAGAGCAGGCGCTACCAACTTGATGTTATATCATAATGGAAAACAGGCGGAAGACGAACCTCTTCCTTCTGCAGGCCCATTGTCTTTGGAGTGCAGGAAATTGCTTTGAAAGCCGTGTGGCAGGAACAAAGTTTATTTGGTTTTCCTGGACAGAACGTCAGAGGGTGACAATTCCTTATAAGTCTCAGGCCAGCTAATTAATGCAGAAAACGTGCGGGGCTTGGCCAGCGTGACTTACCACGTTTTGTTTGCATTTCAACATTTCCTGTCAACATAGTTTTTGGATGATTCTTCTGTTCCTGGAGGTTCTTCTGGTCTCCTTTGTTTAAGCAGGTAGAGAAAATAAAACAAATCAGACAGCTTGTTTGTAACTGGAGGGGGGGTAAGTCCAGTGACAGCAGTGAACAGTGAACTGCTGTTCAGAGGAAGCACCTGTCTGCGAGGTCACTATCGCCATGAGCAGAGGTGAGAGCTTGGAAGGGCACACGGAAGTTGATTGTGCACAGGCGCGCCTTTCTCCTTCCTGATTTAAAAAAAAAACAGCAGCAAGATAACAAATACAGGTATTCGAGCATATTCTAGTGCCTTTTTAGGTTATGTGTATCCAGCTGATGGCTGATTGTTTTTGCAAATAGAGTACTGCAGGGGGGCCTAACCCGTCAATCAGTCGATTGCGGTGTGTTGCCTGGCCAATCACGAGATGATTAATGGATTATGCTTTATTTCATTGGTGGCCAAACGGCAAAATATACCCCCCCACCCCTGACTAACAGGAAAAAAAGTCATCATTAGGCAGCTCGTCAGAGTATTTTTTTTCCTGCAAGTAGCACTTACTGTAAAAGGTTTAGACACCCCTGGTGTACCTTTTTCTCTTATGCTGAGAACACATTCTTAAACAGTACCTAATAATCTTCATGTTTCCCATGCCAAAATACAACTGCAGTGAGGAAACTGCATCTTAATTAGCCAAGAAATGGTTGGGAAGCACAGGAATATGTAATGGTTCAGTAATTACTGGCATGACTAATGATCTAATGATTTCCTTTGAACCGAAGGCTACTGACACCCACAAGCAGGGCTGCTCGATTTTGGGAAAAATCATAATCACAATAATTTAACATGATTACTCATTGACTTTGGAAGTATCATGCATTTATTCCTTTAACCCTAAATATAATTCATCTGAGAAACAGATATAAAGGCGTTGGTATGGGATGTGCTGGTTTTATAACACAAGACAAAACGGGAGCATCACTGCAAAATATAATATATATATAATATATAATAATATTATATTGTTATTATTATTATTCTTATTATTTTCTGCCCCCCCATTTTCTAAATGCTTCTCCTCCTACAGTTTTAGGAGTACCACCATCAAACTTTCCAAACTTCTTCATCCCATAGCTGAGGAGTATACTTATGCTTTGATAAGCTTTCACACCCCCCATCATTTTGGTAGGTCCCGCCAAATACCCCCTCTTACAGCTTTTAAGCTAAACTCACCAAACTTGAGTCACACAGTCATGAGGTCATACTAAAGCAACTGGCAAAATTTGGTGTACATCCACGATCCAGGGTCCTCTCCTGCACCCAATAAAATTTCATCCAATCAAAAAACAGGTATATAGAAAATCTCTGAACTATGTCATTATAGTCTGGTCAATTTTGTCATCTGCCATTTTAGAAACACTTGAACTGCTGCCATTCTCACATTTTTGATGGCAGGGTCCCCAAACATTGCACAGTTGGTCAATGGGTGACTACCGTAGAAGGTTTGAGAAAGTGGGTGGAGTCTCACAGCCAATCAGAATTCACTCATTGACTTTAATGGGAAAATTTAAACTGCTGCCATTCTCACAGTTTTTATGGCAGCATCCCCAAAATTTTCACAGTTGGCCAATGGGTGACTGCGATTTAAGGTTAAAAAAAGTGGGTGGAGCCACCAACAGCCAATCAAATTGAGCTCTTTGACTTTAATGAGAAAATGTATTCTGCTGCTATTCTCATACTCTTGATGGCAGAACCTCCAAACTTTACACATTTGGTAAATGGGTGACTGCATTTCAAGGATGAAAAGGTAGACTGAGCCTCCAACAGCCAATCAGATTTCAATCAGTGACTTTCATGATAAAATTTTAACTGCTGCCATTCTCACACTTTTGATGGCAGGGTCCCAAACTTTGCACAATTGGTCAGTGGGTCACTGTGGCTCAAGGCTGGAAAACGTGGAAGCTTTATATAGCTGGCTTTTTCAATCCAACATGAAAGTTTGTTAATGAACTTCTCCTTCTTGTTGAAATTGACTAGCCCTACCCTACCCATGATATGAAATCCACTTTAATAATATTGCTATAGTTCACTTGTTATACCAGAAACAATTATCCAACATATTCAGCAGAGCAGTTATAGTTCACCTGGGACTTCTTCCTGTGACCTGCTGGTCATGGAGCGCTTTTGTGATTCAAGCCCAAAGGTGTGAAATATTAACTGAGTTTATGATGCGGTGAATATTAATTTCAGCAAGCAAAATGAGGATGAGACATTCCGAATGATTTTCCATTATACATGCTGTAATTTCCAAACTGTGTCACATTCCTTTTAGTCATCAACCATAGTACTGACAGTAAATTTATTCAAAAGGATCATTTTTTACTTCCATATATCCCATATTGAAGTTTTTAAGGTTTAGATGAAAGCTGTGAATCTGGTATATGTTTTAAATTTGCACTGTTGTTTCTGTTTCAATAGCACAACTATTTGCCCCAAGTCAAGAATAATCCCCGAGGGTCATTTTAAATACATGACTTGGCGGAACACTACAGCTGCATGCTGGGTTACGTGTAACTATGTGTAATTGACACATTATTTGACATAATGGAATTAAAATGAAGTCCAGCATGTTTTTTTTCTCTTGAATTTGAAACGCCCATCATCACCCATGAATTATGGGCCTGGAATTCTTACCAGAGTCTTATTTTATTAACATTGTCTATTAGTCACCCCTTTTACTATCTGTTGCATATGTGCCATCCCACATGGCTTGCTAAAAATACCCATCCCTAAAACATACCACATGTGCTGAATTGCAGGACGGCAAAGTAACCAAGGAACATGAGCTGTCTAGCATGACGGCAAACCGATGTGCATGCGGCCCGGCTCCAGTGATGCAGGATCCTGTATGGATGTTTAAGGTCCTGGTCGAGCCTGGAAGGATGTCAGGGTCGTTCCTCTGCCGTATTGACTCGGTATGCTATAGGTGTCCTGTAGTGTCTCTCAGCACTTTGTGTCAGTTCTGAAGATGTTTTCAGGAAGTACGAGTTCCTCCACTCACTCTGCCTGCCCCGGCGGGTCGCCGGTCACCAGCCTATGAATAGAGCAGTCCTTTTTGTCCTTTTCCCAAGGCTTCCTAAAGATGTGCTTCTTGGCTTCAGCTGCGGGACAGAAATAGCCGTCCCGCAGGCCTGGCCTTCAACAGCGCTGATGGACCGCCTTTGGTCCAGATAAGCTTCCAGCATTGTCCGGGAGACCTGCCGGTGACATGGAGGGGAACCAGTTCCGTAACCCTGAACACAATGACGAGTCGTGTTCCCCTCTTCCTGAGCGGGACCCGACACGCAGCCGTGTTGTTTTGCTGTAAGCCAACCCGTGTCAAAGCTCAGCCTCGACCTGACACGGCGCTGCCCTTCTTTGTGTGTATTTGTAACCTTGCAAAGAGAGTAAGCAAATAGCAAAGAATGTGGGTTCAGAGTCAGATCTTCATGCGTTACAGCTTAGTTAAAGTGGTTTGTAATTACTGCCCCCCCCCCGCCTGTTAGATTAAAATCATACAAAATAGAGAAAAAAAATTTTTTTGTTTATTGCTGATTCGAAAACCTGCTAGTAACCTAATGCAACCCTAGATGAGAAGTTTTGTCCTGCTAGATATGACAGAGATGTTCATGTGAAAAGATGAGACTTTTAACTTATTTTTTTGTAATTGACTCAAACTTGATCTGACCTAGTGAGGTTTGTGGTTGATTCAGACTAATGTTTAGACTGAACTTAATTTGTTTGCATTTTTGAACCATCCTGTTATTCTTCATCGTAAAGCGTGCCACCTTATGGTGATTTCATTTACTTCTGGCAGGACACTGGCTAATATAGGACTCTAAATGAACTTTTTTTCCACT
Organism: Mormyrus iriodes; assembly: GCA_011763525.2. Classification (NCBI taxonomy): domain Eukaryota; kingdom Metazoa; phylum Chordata; class Actinopteri; order Osteoglossiformes; family Mormyridae; genus Mormyrus; species Mormyrus iriodes. The sequence goes on along the minus strand of JAAGVU020000083.1, from coordinate 21,697 downwards.
TGGTAGCATTGGTGGTCTCCCAACTTCACTGCCGAACATGTACAAGCACCAGAGAAAAACGAGGATTACTCGCCAAAATATACACCTGATTTGGTTGTGTTTTATTGGGCCCTTGTGTCCAAAGTGATCGTTCTCTGTGGTAAACGTTGCTTTCCCCACTGCTACACAGTCGGCAGTATATATAATTGGGTCAGCTGCTCATCTCTTGGCCTCAGCATCTTAAACTTCCCCAAATAACCTTTATTTAAATTACAGGTCAGTCGTTTTTAGCTACGGACTGTTAGATGGAGTAGATGGAGAAGAAGCAGGTGGATAACTGCTTGCTTCAGGGGAGGTGGCAATGTTAGATGAAAAGTAAATTAAGTAAAACTGAACACTAATCAGCATTAAAGACTATGACCTTTTTTTCTTTTAACGGTTATGCTGCTCTGCTTACAGTGTTGACAGCAGTGATGTTTGGGCTGCTTATGCTGTTGGTAATGTACTCTGATTCCGGTCACTGAAACCTTATGAAAACATTATTCCTTCTCCTTATCTCTCCTTCTGTTATTTCATGTTTTACTCAGCTGATAGTATTTGATCATATTTGTTCCTGCAATGCAGTGGGGAAAAAGGAGACAAAAGAGAAAATCAGAAGATAACAGGACAGAAATGTAAAAATAAAATGCAGTGCTTGTTTTGTTTACATGTGGTATTGAAAATATCAACAGGTACCTTGTGCAAATATACTGTCTTTTGGTTATATATCACCACATTTCCTGGGATTTCATTTGTTGCTTTTAAAAATATTTTTAATGCTGAGCTAAATGGGCTGAAAGGACGTAGTTATATTGAATAACATGAGTATTGTAAATAATGTTATTTTCATTCTGAGCTGATTTTCTGTCAGATATCTTTCGATGATGTTTAATTTTTCGCATTAAAACTTGGAGTCCACTGTAATTCAATTTTCATTCTTTTGCAAAATTAAATCTACTGTGATGGATAATGGATATCATAATGATAATCTTATTTATTTGGCAGACACTTTAATCCAAAGCAACATACCATTGAGAAAGCAAGGTCAGCCAGGTCCTGGAGCAATTGGGTTTAAGGGCTTTGCTCAAGGACTCAACAGTGAAATCTCTCTGTTGGCCATGGGATTTGAACTGGCAACCTTCTGATCACGGACACTCAGCTCCAACCCACAGAGCCAAGCACTGCTGAATACATGAGAAAAATTATTGCTGTGGTAGTTAGTATACCTGCAATACAGGATATTGACCTGATTGTGGTTCCCAGCCAGTAGAAATGGATTTACGGACCAGTGGTTACAGACTTGTTGTCAGTCGTAGGAGGGCCCTTGGGGTTATGTCCTTGCGCGATGTGCCTGACCCTGAATTATTTTGTCAGCAAAGCTTAAAAAACTTTGCCCATTAAATAGAGAGTTGCTGAGAGTGATACCTGCTACTGTTCCCTTTGGGTGCTCCATACCTGCTCCTCTCCAAGGGGCACCTTTGTAACCTCCAGCATGGGTATCCCTCAGGTGGTGTCCCCAGGTACCCAGGCCAGGAGCTTCTTCCCCTGGCATCCACAGCCCATCCTCTCCTCTCCTCACGCCAATTCCAATCCGGTCAAACCGCGGAATGGTCGTCAGAGAAGGCTTTGAAGTAGCACATGCATTTTGGACAGGGGGTGCGAAAACGGCATTCGGAGACACCGTCAGCCTTGACATAATAAAAGCTGACATGCCATTGTCACTTGACCACAATCTGACTTTAGGCCAATGTCCCAGTAGACATGCCCCTAATGTGTGTGTGTGTGTGTGTGTGTGTGTGTGTGTGTGTGTGTGTGTGTGTGTGTGTGTGTGTGTGTGTGTGTGT